>JAMKCH010030926.1:0-15204 GCA_023653785.1 Ophioderma brevispina | reverse complement strand
ACTGAACTTTCTCGGGAAAAATTTACTGGCAAAAAAATGTCTATCTATCAAGTACTGTTTACTTTTTACGTTTGCGGTAACGGTCGGTTGGTAAGAACAATATTTGAAATGTTTAAGTGCCGCGAATGTGTGCGCACGGTGTGGACATGGGTTATATTATCAATGCGGGAACAGTATAAAACGCCGCTGGCAAACAACTAAATGCAAACAAACATTCACCATCAGGTAATTCAGCCACTGTCAGATAGTGCTCCAAGGTGATTGAAAATCATAATCCTAGACTGACACGTGAATTTGCATACAGGGGACTGCACTAGCTTCTGCATCAATTGCACGAAGTCATGATCCTCTGCTCCCCAAATATTGATTATTTAACGATCTATAATCACTGAGGAGTTACCCAGGACGTTAACAAGGAAATTGGACCTCAGGAGGCAGGCCGAGTGCGCATCGCTGTTCGGTGCACTACACTTTCCGCAATAGCCCTAAGCAACAACAGCCTTCCGTTTGGGTGCATTTTGTTTCCGGTATCTTCTATGTCCCATCGCATAAAATACTGCGAAATTCGTTCTAAGTAACATTCAAATAATCTCCTCCGTTATGTACATTCACTCGACATCTTTGCTTCGCCATCGTACCCGATTTCGTATAAATTTGATCTTGGCCTTGGATGTTTAAAAATGCCGCCGCGGTTGCTATGTCGTCTGCTCACAGCGAAAAAAATAAAGTTACCTTACTGCTACCGATTTATGCGTCAAAATTTCGTCGTTTCGTTGATCACAAAAACATCGCAGTCATTTCTAAAAGTTCTATAAATCGTAGCGTATCTTCCGGTGTGCAAAAATCACAGTGTGGCATTTCTTAAGTGGTTTTAATCTCAGTCGCCTTGTACAGATATCGGGAGAGTACACACTTACATTTATCGGCAGGATCCAAGATGGTCGGCTTCCAGTCTGGGCGTTTATCAAAATAGATATCGGACTGCTACGGTGCTTGTCCCACCCCTATCTGGGCGGCATTGATATTTGAGTGGCTATACACTACAATGTAATGTAAAATGGGGCAAAAATTGCCTTGCCCACTCCTAATTCTTATTTTGGAGCCTGGTAATTTTGTTTTTGAACTTTGCACTGCGAATTGCTAACTTTAAGCTAGGAGGTACGCCATTATTAGCTGTCTACAAGAAAATCCTGTTGTGGAAATATGGCCAAATAGCTTTGCATTAGTCTGCCAGTACATCATGACATTCTTTGCTTTGCCTTTTGATACCTGTGTAAACCTTCAAATGTCAAGAAAATGTCAACTTTTTTTCATTATTCTGAAATCAATAAATTATGGAATCTTGTACCCCAAATGTTTAATCCTTATTTCATTGAATGTTAAATTGTCACACACATCTTTTCAGTGGAACTTTGGAATCTTCATATTCATTCATGTAGGTAATCGGTGCAATACAAACACCACCCGGTTGGCCCACATTTTTCACCTACAACAACATTCATATCTGTTGGGTGGTCATGGGAGGCTACTTTGGGGAATCAATAAGGCGGGCTTGTCGATTTCTAAACGTTACCGTTTAAACGCCAGCCTGCAGTTTAAAACTGATAGTAATATTGCAAAACAGTTAAAGCGTAAGCTTACTTTCAGCCAACAAGTTCGTCAAATTCAATAAAGAAAGCCACATTTTTCATCACTCAATCACAAAATGAGTACAAAATTCTTTATAAAGTAGTTACCATCTGTCCCAATTTTGATTGTGAATAACAAGTTAAAACCGTCTAAAATAATAGAAATTCAGGCCACTTTTTTTTTTGGAGTATTCGCCCGCGCGGTAGTCGGAAATACCAGTTACCAAAAAGCATGCATTGAACCATCAAGGCCTGTCACTTACTTCCGGGGGACGGGCTTGCCGAAGTAGCAGTTCCGCACGCTGTTACATAGCGCGTGGCCTGCCAAAAAATCAAGGATTACGACACAAACATGCAACACGATTGACGATGTGGTGAAACTTTTTACATGAAAAGTCATTTTAAATAAATTTTACGTAAAATATGTGATCATTATTGTAATAAATGAACCGACACACTTGTTTAAGTTAGCAACTTAATTAGATGAAGTATGACTGCATGCAATGCTACCGGGCGATTCCGATATGGCTAGCCTGTCTTTTGATGATGCCGACTGGCAGTGATGTAAGTAAATATTCACAAAAGGCGTCCGTTGAACCATTTAAACGGTCGAAAATTTTCCGTTTAAAAAACGTTTAAAAGGACATTAAACGGAATCAACAGCCTAGAATCAATATTTGGAACATACACCCATCTAATATCCATCTGTCTTTTTTCCGTTGCATCTCATCTCCCTCTCTCCTTCCCTTTCTTGTCTTTTTCACCCTTTCACTTATCCTTAACATTCCACTTTTTGTCTCCAGCCTGAACTTTGTTCGGCAGAGACTTAGTTCTCGACCTTTCTGTCCTGTCTGTCTGTCTGTCCATGCTGTCCCTTCCTTCCCCGCCAGCCGTGTTCACGGCTTGTGTACGATTTATCTGGAATTCCGTAGGGCTACTACGATGATGTAACTTGGTGGAAAGAGTCGGGTCCATGAGTTCTCGACCTGATTATGTTTTGCGCGTAAAATATTGCTATTAAGATCTATTGCATAATTTTCACCACACTTTGTCCGCAGGGCCTTGTGTACAATTTGCTGTGAGTTCCGTAGGCGTATAATGATTAACTTGGTGGAAGGGAGCATCTTGAAGTTTCTCGAACTAATGAGATTTTCGGGCTTATTTCATGCAAATAAAGTATGCAATTGGCTAATTATATGCAAAATCAGCGTAATTGCTATAATTTTGAATACCACATCAGATACGGAAAATTCCTTCCACTGCATGAAAGCCCCTATCATGGTGGGCATCTTTTTTGCAATTTCAAGTGTGTGTATATGCGGCTAGGTAGCAAAGAGCTAATTTAAATATGCGTAATTACTGTATCTCTGAACGGTACATGTACATCCGGAATGGTCAATTCCCTTCACAACCTGAAAGAATACATTGCCATGCATCTTTTGTGCGATCATACTGTGTCAAAGTGCATGTTGGCCGATTAAAGGGGCATTTTTTGATACAATTGATCTAATTAAATATATGCGTAATTGCCTATATATTTGGGCCATTAAAGGGGCATTCTGTGATATTTAAAATTGCCACTAATGCCAAATGCTTTGTTCCATTTCAGCCAAATTTTGCTCGGTTCAGTGTGAAATACTACACTTTGCAAAATAATTTAATTCAGGAGTTCATTACCGGGGCGCGGGGGGAGCGTTAATTAGAGGTCAGTCATTTGGTTTATTGCATATATGGCTGGTTTTATTTGGGGTGTGTACAAACAAGACCTATCACATCAAAGCAACAAACGGGGGGTAGCCCCAGAAGGTATTAACATCAATACAGCTAAGCTAGATATCAAGTGCCGCATCCTTTCATTGACATGTTTTTTCTAGTGTCTCGGTTGTTTGCACATGGGTCATCTTTTGGGTTGCCACCTGTTTACATTTCTTGGAAAATGTGTGAAACAAAGAACGTAAATATGGGCATTTTATTTTTTTTACGCTTTCCCGCCCAAATTTAAATGTGTCCATATTTTAAAAATAGTGTTGCCAAATGAGTAATTTTCATATTTTTACTATTTTTTGTGAACTTTTAAGGGTTTTTACAGGTACTTTTTCATGATTAAATATCTACAATGAAAATGTTGTCACCCCTGGGTGGTATCAATGACGAGCAGGAAAATAAAGATACCATAAATGCAAACCCGGGTGTGGGTGGCTACTCCTAAACATCTCCGAGTTATGCTCATGTTGGGGACATTCACGATTGGTCTCTCCACAACGGAAAATGGTGTGACCCCTAGGGGTGTCCAAATTCAAGAAGAGGAGAGGTATAGTGGGGTACTATAAAGATGCAAACCGGGGGTGCAACCCTAAACATACGCTTGGTGTGCTCATAGTTGGTACTTCTGCAAAGTACATATCTAAGGGAAAATGTGGTGACCCAACTGGGTGGTGTCACATGAAGTTGAAGAGAGTAAAAAGACTATAAAAATCAACCGGGGTGTGCTAACCATAACATACTCTTGGTTATGCTCATTTTGGGTATTTCAAGATTAGCTTCTCCACAATGACAGGTTGTGACCCCTGGTGGTGTCAAATGAAGGGGGGGGGACGGATAAACTAGTTGAAAATTGGAGTTTAGTGGCTTGGACAACTTTTTGGGGACACCCTGGACTCGCACCAGTTGCACTCTGGTATGCACAGTGGGGGCGGGGTGTTTTGTTACTACACTATATGATCGGCAAAAGCAGTGCGTACCTTGGTTCTAGAACCGCACTTGTCTGCTTACTGTAGCTCATCCTGTTTACCTTAGCTTAAGCTGTTTACCTGTAGCTTAAGCGGGTTTACCTGTACCTTGAATGGTTTACTGTACTGATAAGCGGTCTTACCTGTACAATTTCTTAGCCATTTCCAGGTCCAACCCTGGGGGAGGGGACTGTGTTCCCTTCCCTGCTATGTTACACTAGTACTGTCATGTACTATTGTTAAGAAATCTTACAACAACAGTTGGTATGGTTAGGTAATGGTTAATTTAAGGGGGGAAAAATCAAAAGTTATTCAGCCTTAATATGACAAGTCAATGGCTTGCTGCTGTGGACTTGAAGCCTGTAAAACCGTGGTAAATATAATTGTTTGTGGCTTCCGTTACTTTACCATATCTACAATTTCCGATAAGGTAAACTTTTGATTTTTTTTAATGAAGGACAGTGAATAAAATTGCTATGGTTTCTCGTATAAAAAACAATTTTGAAACTTGTTACATATTTTAAATATTTTTTCTGAATCGAGTGTAAATCTTTTGACTTACCCTGTCATCAATGACTTGCCTTAGCTATGTGTCTTTTTCATCATCAGATGACCTTGATTGGATTAATAGTCATTTATGAGGTTATGTTTTGCGTGAATTCTATTGAGACATGTTTCAATAGTAGGTGTTGAAATTTGTACAAGATCAATGACAGTCACTTGTGGTTGTTTCTAGGTGTTATCTGGCATACCTGGTGGGCCAGGTATCGTGCGTCCAGTCATGATGAGGCAGGGAGCAGCCACTCCAGAACTATGCTAGCAGCTATGCCAGTCATTGCACCGGCCACTATCACACAAGCCCCAGCATTCCAATTTCAGCTGCACCCAGCCAAAAGGCCTCCAAAATTCATCCGTAGGGGCAAGATCATGAAAAGAGGCAAGGAGGACGCCTGTTTCTTTCTTCGAATCTTCTTCTGCTCCCATTGTTCCCAGCATTTAATACAGAAGCCCTAGCCCAGGAACACATAAAACCCATATGGCCCAAGCCCTTCCGTTGTGGTCAGGTGGTGAGGAGTTCCGCATCAAAGTTGGGGGGCGTACTCCGTCCCAATGGAAAGCACTGAGGAGAAGAACTACCCGTGTGACAAGTGGTGGACCATAAGGTTTGCATTCCATTCCTGCGTCTTATGCATGCACAAGAGAACCATCCATCGCAAGCCAAAGCCGCAGACCTGCAATGGTTGTGTGGTAAAGATATCTTTGGAAAGTCTTACTGGAGATAACCACATGCGTCGACATGCTGAGCTGAAACCCTTTAAGTGTGGTGCTTGCAAAAAAGGATTTGTGACAGCACAGGACTTGAAGCAACATCGCAGGTAGGGTTATTTCAAATAGAAACACTCAATCTGCAAAATCTAACGTGAGAATTTTCTAAATTTGACTTCCTTTCATATGACACCTTATTCATCACCAAGGGAGTTGTAGTTTCTTCTAGGAAAAATTATGAAAGTGAATACTTCAGTATTTCTAGAAATACTTAAACAAAAACGTGTTGTTGCGACCACCTCTTTGTTTTCGATGACACACAGAAAAATTTAAAAATTGTATGTTTTTTGATATTTCTTTAACCATTAAAAACAAACACCAATCTTATAACTCATCAATTACTTGAGAAATAATTCAAATAAAATGTGTAGTTTCACAAAATTGCCCCATTTTGGTCCATTTTCTATAACTGCCAAAATCAGTCCCTGTACAAAGTCTGTGGGATTTTGAAAATGCATTAGGTGACCTATCTCTAAAACATCTTTGGAAAAATTAAAATTTGGCACACATTTCTTTCACCAACATTTCTTGACAATTTCAACAAGATCAGGGCATGAAACCATAGCCGATGATCATGGCTCGAAAAAGTGGGGAATTTGGGAAGCTCCTTCCCAGGAATGTTGGCCATTTGGAGGGAAACTCGGCCATTTGGAGGGAAATTTACACATAAGATATAGCGGGAAATCTGTGAGAAATGCGACTATCTTCCCGGGAAATTTACATTTTTTCGAGCCCTGCCGATGATCCTACCTTAAGTCTGTGACAGTCTAGGCTACAGTAGATGCTATTGTTTACTTGTGTGTTTGTGTTTGAAGGAACCTGACCTAACATCTTTGAATTTTGTTTACAACTTTCATCCTCTTTGAATTTTATTTGTATTATAAACATATTTAATGATTTTGCCTATTGTAGGGTACATACTGGAGAGAAGCCTTATGAGTGCCCTCAGTGTCATCGCTGCTTCTCTGTCAAGGCCAACTGCGACACTCATGTCAAGCGCCATCAGGTGACCAAGACATACAGCTGTGAGATCTGTTCCAACCGCTTCAATGCCAAGTCCTCTTTGAAGGCTCACATGCTGAAAAAGCACAAGGTGTGTATAACTTCACAATTTGAATGTCATAGTACTTGGTTTTCTGGTCAGCCGCTATTTAAGTCAAATGTTATATTGCAAGTTGAAAGTATCTGTAAATAACTAGATTTCTTTCCATAGATGGGTAAATGTATTTAATAGAGCAATTAATTTGATGTCCTTGCCAAAAGTGTTGGACGGGGACTATAAAATGTGCACTATATGGACGTCTGGATGTATGTATGGGCAAAAAAGGTTAATGCATGGTCTCTGTATCCACATAATACTTTGACAGATTTTAATGTTATTTGTACACTATCATCCTTGGATAGTGTCACACATGCAACCCCACAGAGTGAGATCAAGTCATCTTTGGGGGTCATTGCTCCAAAATGGTCAACAAATGCACTACTGGTTAGTGTGTCTGCATACTTGATGGATTTTAATGGGACCTGGATACAATGGTTGTTATGTAAAGTCACACATGTGATCCCAACATGTGAGGTCAAAGGTCATCTGGGCATCATTAAGTCATGGTAGTAAGTCTATACATTGATGAATTCCAAAGAGTTGTAGAGAGTTGAGCATTGAAACTACCTCAACCCATATGGGGACAAAGGTCATTTAGAGGTCATGTGAGTCTGCAGGGACATAACACAGCTGTTTGAAAGTCTCATTATGACAAAACCGGAATAGAACAGAAATTAATGCTGGCGACACACTTTCGACAACTGATTTGGAATATTTAGTCCACTAACTATATTCTGTGTAAATTTTACGAAATTGTCATTGCAGGCAAATATGATTTCTCTTAAAAATCTAGTTTTCCATGTCTCTCTATGGAGAAAGAGCCATATAGAGGGCACTATAACATATACAAATTATGACCTTTTTAGGCTTATATGGCAAGATTCCTGCAATGGATTTGTATGATTTTTGCAAGGATAATAGCTCTTGCATGTCCCTACTTTACATCATGTTGTCAAAATTATGTTAAAATTGTTCTAAAAATAAGACAATTTGTATGGGGTCAAACAGCTGCGATAATTATGCCCTGCATAATTCTGAGTTTTGCTTGTTAATTTTGAATGTTGGCAGTTGCAGATCTTAGTTGAAGAACCAGTCTTGTACAAAGCCAATTCTTGGCACAGACCTCAAGATACAATGGAGAAAGCTTGTTCTCTTACACTCTCCATTAATGACATGTCATAATTGCAAACTTATTCATCCCATCTTTCAGAAATTTTAAAATATCTATTATGTAAAATTGAGTTTTAATTTTTACACACAGGTTGAGCTTCCTAGCCGCATCAAGTGTCAGTTCTGTGTTGGCTCCTTCACCCTGTTGCGTAAAGCTGTAGAACACATGCAAGATAAACACGCCATTGACTATCAGCGCTTGCACGAACGTCTCCAAGTAGAGAAGGACCAAGCAAACGCCCCTGCTCAGAATGATGCAGCTGCCCCTAAAGACCACACCTATGCTTATGATCTCATGCTACACAAGGCCCGCTATGAGAAGGAAAAGGCAACTCCCAGACAGTATGAAGAAACTGTGGACATTGGTGAAGATGGCACTGTCAATGTCAAAGATGATCCTGATGCAGATGATGTGGAGATAGAAGACAAAATGCAGCCTCTGAGTGATGAAGAGGAAGATATGGAGGAAGAGGAGGAGGAAGAAGATGAGGAATTTGTGAAAATAAAAGATGAGCCCACAAGTGATGATGAGGGATCTGGTGCCACAGGTAGTGCAGCTGATGATGTGTCCGTTAAGGAAGAGGACTAAACAAACTGCTGACTTATGGCAGATTTCCCAGTGGTATAACAGGGATACATGTAATATGTAAAGGCATATTGAAATGGATTTTATGCTTTCTGTCGGCATGCGTGGCCAATTTTGTGTTTTTCGCCATGCTTTCAGTATTTTTTCAAATATTTTGAGTGTAATTCCGGGATAAAGTAATGAGTACAAATTCTCAATGACCTTTGAGGCTCTAATAGTTTAGATGTCCAGGGCATCTATAGATTCATAAAGTAACCATTTTAAGTTTCCATGTGCTCAGATAGAAGCTGGTCAGTGTCAATTAGACCCATTGTTAAAGTGTCTATCTTATGTGTAAGCTAACTGTCTGTTGCTACTACAGGATACATACATAACATTTAAGCCATTCTGTAATGAATTCTATTACCTCTACTGGCCATCATTCAAAAATGCACTTTTTGATTGGTTAGTTAAATGCCCATTATTCTTCAATATTGTGTTGCAATTACCCCTAATGTAGTATGCGCACTTCCACATTTTTTTCAGTGCGTGCCACTACCACTCTAATGGCACATGATACCATTTATTAAGAGAAGACAAGAGGTGTGCTGTAAAGATGTGAACAGCTGTTACATTTTAGTATGAAATGGCTAGTTTGTCAGTTAATATAGTATATTATTATCTTTGAAGGTAATAGAATAGAAATTGAGGGTGTGAAGTCTGTTTATGTGGAATAATGTGTCCTCGGCAGTAAAAACACAGATCTCGGTTTGCCTTGACCATTGTTATTACTTGCCTCAGGCACATTATTCTTACATAAACAGGAACAGCATAACCTTTCTTAAATACAATAATAAGTCACTACATGTATATCTGTTAAATATCTTTCACAGGAACCTTAATATCCATTTCCTTTAGCCTAATATGAAATTTAATGGATTTATAAATGGCATCTTATTCTTTGTAATTACATATTGTATCATGAACAACGATAAAACAAGCTTAACTTTTAGAAAGTACAATAGGATGCAGAGATTACATGTTAGCTAGTAGTTTAGTGTGATTCTTGATGTAAACCATTTGAAGCAAAGATTATACTTCCAATTGATATGTTAAGGCTAAACTGAAAATTAGAACTGTAATTTACTTTGTCCAGCCTGAACTAAGGAGTGATGTCATATGTAGCTTTCACGCAGCTATTGTACATGGGTATCGCGCACGCCGCCTTTGTAAGCCCGCGATTACAGCTGCGACTTAATGCGATTCGCACGTTTAAGACTTCGTGAAAGCTCTGACGTCACTCCTTAGTTCAGGCCGGACAAAGTATACTGTAAATGAGCAATTTGTAAGTAGTGTATGCATATGTACACACACTTTTCATCCGTAAAATATAAACTAGGATGTTAAAAAATAGAACTGTTTTAGTTATTTTGTGTTTGTGTCTTGTTTTTATAAGACAAGTTGTTTCTGAACTTAGGTTGCCAATGATTTTGAACATTGTCACTAGCCAATCATTCTTTAGTCGAGATTTTTTGTTACAAATATTAGGATTTTAGGGCATATGTGGTCCAGTGGATTAACTGGCCAACCCACATGCCATTTAGGTTATGAGTTTGAACCCCGCTGTGGCCAATGTGTTCGTCTTTGAGTAAGGTGTTTTACCTCAATTACTCCTCTCTATACAGGTGTATAAATGGGTACCGCTATTATTCAATCTTGGGAAGGTAGTAGACATGCTATAGAGGAGGTGTAGCGATACCCCTACGGCAACATAATGGTGTAGTCTAGCCCAATCGCTTTGAAAGAAAGATGGGCACTACGTTGCTGTGTACACAGGTCCGTCCCCTTTTCCCTTTTTATTAGGATTATCTCGGTATTGGACCATTGATGAAATTCTTCCTTGTGATTCTGTCACCCGTTTAGTTAGGGCTGCATTGCAGCTTTTGTCCAAAGGCTGTGACTAAAACCCTGGTCCCATCTAACTTGGGCCTTTGCCAGTTCAAAATTTAAGATGTCCAAATTTTTTAATGAACTCTGAATGTTTTGGTATATTTGATAAATCCCAATGAAGGTGTCAATAAACTAAATATCCAATAGGTGTTATTAAAGTGAAATGTTTCAATTTTGCCTCCTGTAATTAAATATTTTTATTGAAATGAGCTGTCTGTGCTTGTCCAAGTTATCTTTAGCATCTTCAGATGTGGTGTTGAGATTGAGAAGTCTATGGTCTTTTGTGCTGATAAAATCACATTATACACTAAGCCTGACAACAGTCTGAAGAGAATTGTACTTCATTCAGTTTCCAATTCCAAGATGAAAATCAAAATGCATCAAAGTATAGTTTCTTGTGTATATTGAATGTATTTTGATTCACCATCTGTGTATACTTTGGTAACCATTTACAATGTTTTTGATCATTTTGAATTTCACATGCAGGGCTTGTAGGGTCACTTGGAAAGTACTTAGAGTGATCACACATTGAAACACTAATTGCTCCAGGAAACCCCTACTCTGGTCCTGTTTTATTAGGGAATGCTCATTGGCTGAAGAGTGTTTTAATTTGAATTTCTGGTCTAAAATCTTAAGATTTTTAGTAAAAATAAAAACCAGAGTTTTTAATTTAAAATCCAAAGTTGTCCAAACACACAAAGAAAATTGATTTGAACAGTCCAAATTTTAAAATAAAAACAATTTTTTTAGCCAAAAATGAGAAGTTTTTCAGTGTGCTCATTTGAATTTTTATAAACAAGTTTTCAAGGTTTCCATTGGTTTTTCAATTAAAAACCAAAGTTTATAGGTAAAAGCTTGTTCTTTATTGCTATTCAAGTTCCATTTGAAAACTTGGGATTTTTGGCAAAAAAATATTTATTGGGCATTTAGCAATCAATACGCTGCTAGTGGGGGTTTGGGGCTAGCGTTTAACATTGACATTGTCTTTGTAGTGCCTTGCACTCAGAATGAAAAAGTTATTTAAATGTAGGTGACCCAATTGACAGCCTCGTACCTTCATTTCACATCATTGCATACACAAGCATTTTGAGATTTTGTTTGTTATATTTCTCAACAAGT
The DNA here is from genome assembly GCA_023653785.1 of Ophioderma brevispina. Lineage (NCBI taxonomy): Eukaryota > Metazoa > Echinodermata > Ophiuroidea > Amphilepidida > Ophiodermatidae > Ophioderma > Ophioderma brevispina. The sequence goes on along the minus strand of JAMKCH010030926.1, from coordinate 3,615 downwards.
CTTGTTCCATGCTGAGGCAGTATACACATGTCTGATTGATGTACATTTAGTCATGTTCTGACAGTTTTTTTTTTAATGGTGAGCATCCATTACGTTAGAGATTCTCCTCATGTTAGAGATTCACCTCAGCAGATTTGCAGGAACCCTTAAACATAAATTTTAATACTGCACATCTAGTTACAGGGGAATGACCTGATTTAATCAGTTTTTTAACTAGAATGAGCTAGTCCCCAACGTAAAGTTTCATGCTAATATTTCAATCTGTGTTGATGTGATAAAAATGTGATTTTTGTAAGTCTCATAGGATATTGTGTAAAATTAATATATTGGATGACCAAAATATAACCTCCAAACTAAACACCTTTTTTGCCCTAACATTTCACAGGGTAAATTACAACAAAAGCTTTCTTCAGATACCAAAAGTTTGACTACTTAAAGTAATTTGGGGTTCTGGGGATGAGGCTATTTGAAATTGGTCCATGGGCCATAATTACATAGAAGGTATAATTTTGACAGAATCCAATGTATTTGGGCAAGGGGTGACAAAATTCTACTCCAACTGATTTCAGTTTTACATATTTGTAAAAGCAAATGGCAGAATCAAGAACAAGTGTAAACGTGGTGTGAATAGTGAGTATACATGACAGGGCATCCTTTGCATATTTTTGGTATAAGTACATTTATAGTATTTGCATAAGACTTTGTATTAATTTTGTAATGTACATTAGTATTCGCTTACGATTCTGTATTCTTTGTTGTATGAACGTGTGGAACAGAAATTCTCAAGTGATGGGTATACGTGCCAAAAGTGGGGACTTCAGAGCCGAAAAAATATGAATTACGTGGCATGTAGCCAGGGGGTGCACCCCGGGTTCTAAAAAAAGGAGAGGTCATTGATGGATCAAATTGTCAAAAAAATATAGTATCGGGGGCTGACCCCACCAGTGGCCTTAAGCGACTCCTAGGGACCCCGGACCCGCCTGCCTTTGTGGTTTGGATATTTACCATGATCTGCACCCCCGGGGGGGGGGGGGGGGGGGTTATGGTACAAGGATGAAATAGTAACACAGTTGACACTTATTGGCACTTGTGCTAAATACTAAGTATAATAGAGATACTTGAGAATCATTGATGTAGAATGTGTTGTTTACTATTTAGAAATTGATAAAAGTAACATTTTGTGCCAAATTATTAGGTTATAAAAATTTGTGACCAGTTAGTTTGACAGAAGCTTAGAAAGGTGGGGACTGGCAAGAAAGAAACTATTTTGTCTTGGAATTACTAAGATTAATTATATAATTGCAAGGTGTGTAAAATTACCTCTTGGAAGGAGTTAGACTGAAAGGGACTGTAAATATAGCTAGATAGTAAAAAATTCAAAGATGATCTTTTACCTTGACTAAAACATGTAAAGAAAATATTTGCCATGATACTTGATCTGTGTAGATTTTAGAGTTATATACAGGTGACCCAAAAGTGCAATCCATGACGATGTCTATAGGGTAAGGGGTTGCATTTTGGCACCCTGTATTTGGTGAATGCAAGGAGGTTGGGAGTGCAATAGCTGCCATTGTGATACCTTTATGTGCTGCCAGGTATTAGGATAACTCAATTTCTGCTGAGTCAGTGGCTTTTAAATGGTTCTTAGGTGACAAATGTCAGCAAATGGCACTTGCAACCTTCTTTCAATCTTTATTTCATGTTAGGACAGAACATCCTTTTTCATCTTGTCCGGTCTTATTATTCTTTGAATACAAAGCTGAAGTAGTTAAATTCTGAATTAGTATAATATCATCTTTCATTGTGCGAGTGCAAGAAATTCGTATATTGTGCAATCTTAGCTTTGCCCAATATGTACTCTAGTAGCTCATTGTTTTGTATACATTATATGTCCATAGCTAAACTCTTCAGGAATCCACTACTTGAATGTCCGAACAATTTTTGGTTGTAACATAATCTCACTGCGCCGAAATAACTGAAATGGCCACGCCCCTTTGGGGGGGTCACGCCCCTTTTGAGCGAATTACTACTGAATGTATCTACAGAACCTTGGACCTAGAAGGTTGAGGGACCACTCAAAATGTGCAAATGGCCCATTAGGGGGGTCAGTAAATATATTTTTTCTATCCAAAAGTCAAAGGTTTTTTAAGATATAATTGTCAAAACTGATTTCACCAATCGCGCACTAGACATATGAATAATTCATATGGTTTTCATGCCAAAACAGGAGGGAGTTCACCATACACCTTGGATTTTGCTCTACCTCTCCTCAGGGATATTTTTGTTTAGCAAGGTAGGTCACAAGAAAATTCATGTTCTTCCCGTTTCTCAAAGTGGCAGCCCGTCAACTTTTTGTGACTTTGAGCAAATTTGGGTAATATTATGTGAAAAAACCCGTGCATTTTTGTAAGTGCTGTTATACAGTGTATTTTGCCCCACAACTCAATGACAGTTATGAAATGTTTGTACTTGCCACAAATTTTTATTGACCCGATTTGAATTTTCCCTGGGATCTAATCAGCATTTTAATGTTAGCTCCTTTCGTTTTCCATGGGGGGGGGGGTCCCAATGGCCCATCGTAAAGTGAAAATCTATTGTTTTTGCCTTTTATAGGGACGTAGTAAATTTTAAGTTAAATTCCCCATTCGCAGCCAGTAAATGGTGATGAAGGGCCTTTAAATGATCTAAAAGCACTAACTGCAAGGGGGTGCTTGGACCATGAAAACATGCAAACATTAACGACCCCCCCCCCCCCCTGCATGAAAAAGTCACTAAACAAGCAGAACTTCTATCGTGTATTTTTCATTTAGGGCCTAATGGCAAGGGTACAAGCTGCTGAAGAATCTTTAAATAATCAATTCCTAACTACAGGGTTAGTAAAAAAAAACTTGACTATTGGTCCGCATTTTTAATTTTAAAGTAAATATAAATTTTGGTAATCATCGGAAAGCTGGGTTCATTATCTCTAATTTACTGCAAAAGATCATTCCAACAATCGGTTAGGTATATACCGATCTACAGTCGTTGAATCACGTTTCTGTTCTCTCTCTGTCCATGGATTCGACATTGAAATTGACCGGCGTTCGCAAGGAAATCCGTGTCCAGAAGAACATCAGGCTATTTATTCACTGTATTCCTTGGATTCACAAGACTGAACTCGTCCGATAGTAACCGATTAGAATAATCTTTTGGCATCAAATTAACGATAAGACATAAGCTTTCAGATGATACCAAAATATGTTAGTATGATTACTTAAAAAATGGCGGACACAATCAGGGTCAAGTTTTGACTCACCCAGTACATGCCGGCCCGGTTCCCTTGAAGCAGGCTAAAATTTTCATGACCCCCCTAACATTTTGGCCTCCCTTTTTGTGGCTCAAATGCAAACGTCGCTACATTACCCATTTTTTACGCCGAACTACCATGGCGTACCCAATGGAGGAGGGGCGGGGGCACTGCCCCCCCCACCACACACACCCACTAAATCGAGAAGGGGAAGCCAAAATGGTAAGGAAAAAAGGAAGAGAAAAGAAAAAAGAGGGAAGAAGATAACGGGCAAGGAAGAAATAATGTGAGAGAAGAAACTAGGAAGGTGGAGAACGGAAAAGAAGGAA
>JAMKCH010030925.1:0-45691 GCA_023653785.1 Ophioderma brevispina | reverse complement strand
AAGACATCTCATTTAACACCTCGACCTACTCTCGCTCAACATTAGTTACAGCAACAACACATCACAAACTCGCCTCACAACTCGATCTACAACTCACTCCACACCCGGCTATACAAAAAAAAAAACTGCTCCACAACTCACAAATATTAGTTACAGCAACACAAGATCATCACCGCCGCACAACTCTCTCCACAACTCGCTCTTCAACTTAGTTTACATTTAACAACAATAATCACAACTCGCTCTACAACTCGCTCTACAACTCGCTCCACAACTCGCCTCACAACTCGCCTCATAACTCGCTCCACAACTCGCCGAAGTACAAATCGCCCATGCACAACTCGCCGAGCCATCCCCCAACTGAGGTGCGTACTTATGTACATTATAAGATAATCTATATCCATAAACCTAGAAAGGACAAGTAATCAATAAACTCCCCAACAAGTCTCACAAGGAGTGTGCCTGGTATGTCGACTATACGACCAGTATTTTCTGTATGCGTGTAAAGATTTGTTTGTTTGTACATCATGCGCTGCCTTAAATCGCGCGCGATTTCATGGATTTAGACTGCGCCTAAGCGTTCTCATTGTAGTACGGCGCGATAATGCTGCGCAGCGTATCGATTAATTTACTTTGTACTCTAGGTTTACTGAGTATACCAAGTTAAAAAAATTTTAAGTTCAAAATAGTACATAATAGGTACAATTTAGGTATACTTTAGCAAAACTAAAACAATAGGTACATTTTAGGGACACTGAAATGTACCTAATTACAAAATAGTCCATTTAGGTTCTTTAGGTTCATATTTTTGGTCCCTATTTATGTACCTATTTTCTGCCAAGGATATATATATGCATAAATTTCAGTTCAGATGTTACAATTGGTGTCCAGGAGAACACAACACAGGTTAGCGCTACCAAGAAGAAGATATTAGTAGCTTCCCATAATGCATTGCTTCCAATGAAATTAGTGTACAGGTAGTCAGGTGAAACGTTAGAGACGAAACATTTTTAAAATGGCAAGTTTCGGATCAATACTGTTAATTTTAGCCATGTTTCAGCTCTAATATTTGCATCATACCTTACAAAAACCCCATTTGAAGCAATGCAGTTGTGGGGAAGCTACTGAAATCTTCTCTTGCGCATACCCCTGGGGTTTAGCAATCAAAAGATCCTGGGTTTACGCGTTTTTGTAGCTTCTATGGGAGTTATAGTTTTCTAGATTTAACGTTTCACTTGTGAACATTTCGACAACCACTGTGTCTTTCAACCTTTTCCATTCATTGATAAGGCCAACCTTGGTTGTTGAAACATTTACAAGTAATTTACTTAACAGCTGTGAAAAGGTAAGTCATTCAGTAGCTGATGCCTGGGTAGTACGCACTGCGTAATGACGTGCTTTGGGGTTTGATGCGCTCGTGTCATACTTTGTTTTGCTGATTTGTACGCGCCTGCAACTTGCTTCTTGTTGGGTATATGCCTTTGCATTCAAGGGTGGTTCGATTGTTGTCACTGGGTAGTTGCAGTCCTTTCTTGTGTGTTTACTCCATAAAGAATTAATTGCAAATTATGTTTAAAAAATATACCTTGAATCATAAATCTGTTTAAGAAGGAGAATAAAGGTATGATTTTAGGAACCAGTACTCTCTTTACATGAGTTGAAACCAGCGATGCATTATTAGGCAGAAAGAACACGGTCTTGGGCTGTTCTTCCACTTAAAAATATGTCATCACCTTTGATTTCAGTTGTTGCAAAGAGAGTACTGGTTCTTCAATCATACCTTTATTCTCTAAGTGAAACATTGATTGTAAAAAGTATCAACTCTTTATGTTATACTACCAATTCTAATTAAATTGTGTTCAATTTTTTTTATTGTACTGTCAATAAAGAAAACAGTAAGAAAAACTTGGTATGGAAAAGTTATGGTTAAGAAAGTGTTAACTTTATCCCCTATGAATTGGATAGGAAAATTAGAACATTAAGTGTGATTAACTTCGAAAAGTGCCCCTGCATTGATATGCATAGATCAAGCTTTTCATTTCTTTCTATGCATGCAAAACATAAGAACTCATTGAGTCGGAGATCCGAAGGGCAGCTTCAAACAGGCTTTTCATCAGGAATGGAAAAATGGGGAATTCGAAAACCATGCTTCCCGGGAAATTTTGACCTTTGGAGGAAATTGGGAGTTTCCTCCCGTTAAACCTGACCTATCGACACACTTTTCCGTGAAGGGTTTCCGAGTCATGTGTGTCAGAAAAAAGTTGTCCTGTGGGGCCAGTTACAGAAACATCCAGCAAATTTTGGTCTTCAAAATAGACAAATTAGAAAACGTGGGGAAATTTTGATTAAGTTCATGGGAAGGTACAGCATTTTTCCATCCATCCATCCATCCTCCATCACCATCCATCCATCCATCCATGTGGGCTTCATGGTTCCTTGCGTTGGAGGTGGGGAAGGCTTCTTAAGTATCCTGTTGTCTTTAAACATAAAATAAAACAGTCATGAGCTGTCTGTCCTTACCATATAGCGGGGGGGGGGGGGTGCTGATTCATAAAGATAAGTAAGTATAAAGATCTTAAGTTAAAACCATTGTGTAACTAATATGAGAAATATATGTAGTTATTATGTTAGTGATTTTCATATCTCTGTGTGGAAGTTTGAAACCACTAGGTGTAAAAAGATGGATCGTCTGCACCTTGGGGATTAATATAGGCCTATATTAAAGCAAGCGTGGTGTGCCAGACGCTCTTTTTTTCTGGGGGGGGGAGAGTGAAGCTGGGGGGAATATACAAATTATTAAGTTTTAAACCATTTGCCCCCAATTTGCTGATTTTTGCCAAAATCCTTTTTTCTTTTCGGCTGGGGGGGGGGAACTGTGGAAAAAGATTTTTTTTGGGGGGGTTGAAATTCCCCCCCCATGCCCCCCCCGCCCACACTGCTACTGATTACACGAATTTTATCTTCCCAGTTGAAAATAATAGCACACATGCTGATGTAAACACAAAAATACACAAATATCAAAGCGCGAACAGGCTGCCTGGAGTACATACCCAAGGATGTGGGACGGAATAGATACCAGGCCTTTCCAATGAAATTTGCTAGAGAATATCAGAGGATATCACTATGTTTGAAGCTGATCCTTTCTCAGCTAAAATAACTGCTAAAGGTGAATTTTCAGAGAGGATCTCCAAGGAAAAGATCAAAACATGGCATACTTTAATTGAACCACCGTCTGAACCCTACCCGGCAAGAAGCATGGTCTACCCCCGGGGAAAGCTCAGAGGGGATCCTAACAGAACCCCTCCACAGCAGCCAAATGTCACACCCACCAATGGTCCACCAACTGCTTTTAAATGGCATGCAGCAGATATCACACTAGACCGTAAGAGTTTATGGCGACCTGGTTTCACTCGCCCCTTCAACATGGCGAATTGGATCAGATTGCATCTTTCAATCAGGAAAAGCCAGTAGCCCTTGACAAGCATCTCAACTTAGCATCGAAAAACTTCGGCCCCTGTAGCAAGGAATGGCTCTGAGCTCTAACAACTACAACTGCTGCCTTACTTCCCACATGTTCCCAAGATTCCTAAGCATGAAAGAAACCCATCCAATCCCAAGAGCTATAGACCAATATCACTCCTCAGCCATCCTACACGCTCTTTGAACATCTCCTGCTCAATCGTATTCAACCTGTGATAGACGAACACCCATACCAGAACAAGCAGTTTTCCTGTCCAGGCTAATCAACCACAAGCCAAGTACTCAACATAACTCAACATATTGAGGGTGGTTTTTGAGAAGGTTTGGTAACCGGAGTCGTGTTCGTCTACCTATCAGCAGCCTATGACACTGTTTAAACGACAGATGCTACTCCATAAGATTCTGGAAAATCACTAAGGACAATGCGTTTTTGACTGAGCTTATCAACGGATTGCCAGCAAACAGGAATGTTTTTGTTCAGCAGAGCAAGAAGAGCCATGGCGTAGGCTCAATGGACTACCACAAGAACATGCCTTGCACCTCTCCTGTTCAACATCTATACCAACAACCCACCTAGGAGTGCAGTAACCTGTCGTTGTTTTTAATGCAGACGATCTTGGCATTAGCACACAGATGCAGACTCACAGTTGTTGAAGAGAGACTCTCTCCAAAGCTGGATGAACTCACTCCTTTTATGAGGAAAACCACACGTGCAAGTCCATCCAAGACAGGTGTGTGCTTTCCCTCTACGACGCAACCGTGAAGCTAAACATCAGCTAAAGTTCCTGGTCCGGAACACACTGGGCCCACTGCATAGCCCTGTTTATCTAGGAGTTACCTTGGAACCGCACTCTCTCTTATAAGATCCACATCGAGAAGACGAAGAGTAAATTATGTCACACATAACATCTTGAACCAAGTCACTGCACAAGAGGGGTGCTTGCCACATACCCTAAAATCAATGTCACTCTATTGCCTGTGCTACTCATGTGTCAAGTATGGCCTTGCCCTGTATGGGAAAGATCAATCCAGCTCAAGAAGCTTGATTCAGGGTTAAATGCTCCTGCCGGCTATTACATGATGCCTCAATCCAACTTAAGGGAAAACATACCCTCCTAGGCAATTGCATCCACCAACATCCATTGTAGTGACGAAGCATGCATGAGCGTAGCTGCCAGTACTCTAATGTGAAAGCACCCTATGTCTGGAACAGAACCTGCTGCCAACGGGGGCGCCTTAAATCCAAGAGAGAGAGAGAGTTTCGTGAAGCAAATTCCAACTCATTGAAGCCGTCTCTAAGGAGTTTAAGAAGTCGCTTTGTGGAAAGAAAGACTTGCCATCACCAAGTAATATCTATTGGTATTGAACCTGGATGAGTATCTACCACCTGGAACTGACTCCTCATGGGCCGGCTGAATGGCGATGCCTCACCAGATTGAGAACCAGAATTTTCCGATCTAAGGTTTCCTGCAGAAATGGGGCTACCTTGGAGTCGTCAGGACACTACTTGTGGTTGTGGACTAGCACCACAATAATGGCACATCCCTCCCCTTTGTTCCATTATATATTTATTGGGTCTCCTACTGCTGGAGCAACAACGCACAGACAAGGACCTTGCGGAATTTTTGTGAAGCATCCAGACTTTGGCACTCTAGTCTCAGGGCTGGATCATGTTTGAGAACCACCTGTGTTTTGGAAGCATACGAAGGAGCTGATACCAAACAAACAAAACTAAATATTGGCTAGCCACAAATTAGAAGTGCAATAGACTAGACGAGATTCTCAAAAGTCTTAATTAAGGAAGTACATGCATTTTTTAGTAGAAGCTTCAAACAACTTTTCTAGACTGATTTTTCGTGCTGATTAACGAAAATGCCGGTTGCTTTGCTGAATTTTGATGCACGAAGGTCAAATGTAAAAGGTTTCAATTGCCGGCCAAATACAACATATTTCATATTTATTTTTTTGTATTAATGCTTTCTTCTAACTTTTATAAAAGTTTATACCGACTTCTTTATACCGTCCCTTGAAGCTGAGCATATTTTTAAATAACTTACCAGCTAAGTTCTTGAGCCCCATGTGCCGAAATGGAGCAAATTCAAAATGGCCGCCAAAATATGACGTAATAAATGCAAAATATAACTTCCTCCCATTTTAATTTTTATCCAATTTATTGTAAGAAAGGACGGTACATGGAGTACTGTACCATGTGAAGGAACTACTTGAGTGGCGATTTCGCATCTAAAGCCATGACATACTATTTCTAGGTGTCTTAGATAGAATAGGCATAGGCCTCTATATATGCTTTTGTAAATTTTTGTGTATCGTCACTTGTGCCCATCTAAGGTCATACTTTTGTGTATGCAAACATAATTGTAGCTAGAATGTCTGTCTTCAAAATGAATTGCAAGATCATTTGGAAACGCCTAGCAGCATCCTCTTCCAATATATTTCCGTGAAGTGAAGGGAATCGTCACGAGTAAATGTTAAATGATAGTTACCCTTTTCCATTATTAATAATTGGGTCCCGAACGATCATGTAGATTTCAGTCATGCTTGTTCCTACAACACACTTTCCAAAAAATAAGATTGGCATGCCTAAATTCTAGTAAACTACTACTGTCAGTATATTATGGTCTTCCCTTGATTAAAACGAAATATTTGGTAATCTTAAATGCTGACACCACCACTTGCAAAATAGTCAATAGTTAACGCTACTGGCTCGAAGATTCCGTAAGACCTATAGACCTTAACATCCTACGTCACTTCTTTTGTTGCCCTGCCGAATCCATTCCTGCGAATTGTTATGGCCCATAGTATCAAAACTCTAACATATACAATTGCCCAGTGTGTAACAGTCAGGCCGCACCTATTTCAAGATACCATGTCCTAACATGTTTACAACCTAGGCTGTTTAACTGTCATAAAGCCGCATTTACAGCAGGATCAGGACCCAGGTCAACGTCATCGCGCGTCCCCACCCCGCCCCCCCCCCCCCCCTACAGAAAAGTTTTGACACCTTTGGCAGTTAATATGGACCCCTCTAATAATGCTTTTTTCAAATGGGGCCAATTTAAGGTTACACTAGGTCACCCTTTAAAATGCTCCAATCATGTTTGAAGTATACCACCATATTATCTGCCCTAGTCATAAGGATTCCAAAAATATATCTATGAGTTCCGTAAGGCATTAATGAGTACTTGGTGGAAGGACGCGAGTTGGAGAGTTCTGACCCTGATTATATTGTATGTGATATAATCCGCTTAATATATGGCCAAAAATACTGATTAAATAGCATAATTTGTGTAATCGCTGAACAGTACATCTGAATATGCCAATTCCTGCACCACATGAGAACTAGTCTGCATCAAACAACAAAAAAAATCTTGTGTGAATCATTAATTAGGTCAAATTGCATTTGGGCCATTAAGGGGGCCTTTTGTGATGCAGTTGATCTAATTAAATATGCATAATTGCATTATCGATCACTGAAACTGTACATTGATATGCAAAATTCCTGTGCTAACATGGAAATACAATTCCATACGTCTTTGTGGAGGGCATTTTGTGATGCATTGATCTAATTAAATATGCATAATTGCTGCACTTGCTGAAACGGTACCTTGGAATGCAAATTTCTGTGGTGCGTGACAAGGAGGCAGGGGGGTGTTGGTATAGGTCAGGGTGGGGGTATTGTGGAGGGTTAATTCTGGTGTTTTGTGGAGTGGTACTGTGGGGGGTCTTTGTAATGTGTGGTGTTTTTGTGCGTTTGTTGTTAATGTGATGGTTGGGGGTTTTGGGGAGGTGTGGGTTGGGTGTTGGTATTGTTTGTTATTTTGGTTTGGGAGTTGGGAATGTGTTTGTTTTTTTGGATGGTTAATTTTTTGGGGAGGGTTTTTGGTGTTGGTGTTAGGATATGTGTGTGGGGAGAGTGGGGTGGTGTGTTGGGAAAGAATTTCTGCAATCCTCACTGTATCTGCTTTAGTAGGAAGACCAGCCTGTAAGATCCCGTGACCAAACCTGGAGACCAAAGATTTGAAGGCGTCCTTGGGGGTTCCCTTATCGATGTTGAAAGATTTTGACTTGGGCTTGCCGCTGCAATGTTCCGGCCTTTTTGGGAGGTGGCAAAAGAACAAAGTTTTACACGGGGTAAAAATTGCAAGAACTGTCGCAGTTGACTTAATATGCATGCCACAATTACTCGCTCGCCTTATCATCGGAATACTAAATTTATTTTTTGTTTATAGATCCTACTTCAGAGTGACGCTATGACTAAATGTCCAAGGTCAAATGCACTTTCAGTCAGGGTCAAATTGTTTAATATAAACCGATTTAAAGATGTGTCTACGGTATCATGTTTTTGTGGCATGACAAATTCATTTTGTAACTTTTAATAGTACAAATGTTACTCTTGACCTTTGACACCTGAAATAGCCGCCATTTTGCATTTTCATCGACGAGTTTTTGTGTTTTTTTTCGAGTTATTTTGAGTTATGGATGTCGTTTTCTACTAATTTAGGCATGGTCAAAACTTATTTTGATGAGTGGGAAGGACATTGCATTGTTTCTCTAGGTGGGGGTGGTCTCGTGGTCCAGGTTTAATGGGGTGTTGGCCAGAATTAAAGAGGGGGTTGTTGGTGTATTTTTTAAGTTTTGTCCACTTTCTTAGTGATCGCGACATCGGCGGGGAAATTTAAAGTACGTTTTCTGAAGAGCGATCTTGGTGCTGGGTTGGGCAGGGATGATATCAAAAGTAAAGATGTAACTGTCTTCAGGTATATTTGGCCCAGTTGTCCAAAGATAATCACTTTTGTCCAACCTGCGGTCATTTATAATCTGAACAGTAATGCGTCTTTTAAGTAAGTATAGCCGGCCCGGTGCAAACCTTTTTTAAAAACCGACCAATTCTGAATACTTTTGAATTAAATTGAAGCAGCTAGTTTTAAATGTTCAATTTAAAAAGAGCCAGGAATCGAACCATTTGCGTATTATGAAATGAAAAGGCTTTGAAAATAGGACCTGTGAATCGGCAAGTGAATGGATCACAAAGCGATAATCGTTTTAAAATAATTGGAATGTGCTATTTACAGTCATTGCAGAGGCCACATTTATATTTTTTATTAACTTTCTTTCAAAACTTCTGCATTACTAAGAGTTCCTTTTATCTATGTATCCATATCAGTGCTACAGTAAAGGTAAATGTAATCAGGAGCGTCTGAAATGTAACGTGGATGTTAATGTCAGCGGACAATGGATAGGGTTAACAGAATTATTTTTTGTGGTGGCCTTTTTTCAGTCAATAATTCTATCGATATTTTTCCTTGGTAAGTAGCCTCCTCACATGGTTGTAGGGATTAGGCCTATTGTGTATTTCTCTAAATTGTGGAATTTTTTTAATCAAAAATTAAGCGAAAAGTGACTTTTGTGGAATGGGTGTTGGGGAGGGTGGTGTATGGCTCCTTTTGTAAGCTTTTAAGTGCTGTTCTGGATCGAGTTCATACTTGGTTTGCTTAGACAAGGGTTAAACTTCCAGCATTGGAATATTGAGCGAGATAAGGGCCGCACCATTATATTTTCAAGATGGCGGGTATTTAAAAAAAAATGTCATACATCTGAACCAAAACAAACCATTTCATTATCCAGTTGTCCTGAAATTCATCAATATGTGGATGCACTAAGCAATTTATATTCAGACCTTTTTTGGTCCAGACCTTTATAGGACACTAACTACCCTGTGATTGTGGAACAGCACCAAAGACAGTGGAGCAAATCTCTTGATCTGCCCAATGTTGGAGCCTGGCAGTGGCACAGACAACCGTTGAGACAAGTACCTTGCAGAATTCATGAAGCAGCGGAGATGTGGTACATATGTCTTTGGTGCTGTTGCCACAATCACATGTAGTGTTCTGTCTGCCTTCCAGTTAGCCCCACTTCTGCACGGAAACTTAGATCAGCCAAATCCAGTTCTCAACCTTGGATACACTCGCCATTGCATGCTCATAGGAGTCGCTCCAGGTGGAATTATGCTCAACCAGGTTCAGTACATTGGGAACTTGTAGCAATCTTTCTTCCACTCTCTTAACTACTTAGGAGACTGTTCAGGGGTTGGACTTTGGCTAAGAAACCGTGGATTGCAACTCCTATTTTCAGATGAACTAGAGTCGCCAAACTGGGGTATTGTAGAAGTGCACAATCCCTTCTCTGATCCCTCCTAGGTAATCATTCCCCTGGAGTCCTCCCATGTGTTGACAGGGGAGTGGGGGAAAAAGTCCCCACATTTCACAACAAGGTAAACATTTGGACATCTTGTTGGTTTCATGACCATTTGACCCTTGACCTAGGTTATTTTTGTCTCACCTGAACTTTGTTTGGCAGAGACTAGTAATCACTTTTCTGTCTCTCTGACTGCTGTCCGTCCGTCTTCCGGGGGGTGTAACTGCTTGTGTACGATTTAATCATCTGGAGTGCTCATGGGGTTTGGACCTTTGCTAAGAAACTCTCCTGTGATTTAAGCGGTAGATTAGCACTGGTCTCTGGTGTGGACATCGTAGCTTCACATTAGATACTTGGCACTTGGCAGCTACACTCTTGCATTCTTGCTACACTACGATGGATACTCTGGTGGTGGTAGAGCAATTCCTAAGAGCAAAATGTGTAGGCCCTACTTATATTGCGTCGGCCACATTTGGAGACCTTTTGTTCATACACCAAAGGAGACATTTCATGGCATAAATTTCAATGGTGTTAATGAGAAAATATGAACTTATTCCTATAACCAAATCAAATTTTTGAATGGAGTAAAGTGTGGTTGTGTGTTTGTGTGTGGGGGGGGGGGTAGGTTGCTATTGGGTCACCACACTTTTTAACTAATTGTCTTAAATCACATGCCTGACATCATATTGCACCACCCATATTATCACTGTACTTTCCTTAAATTGAAAGTAAAATCACTGAATTCAAAAAAGGAAAGTTTATTTTCATTGTGATGATGCCATGACAACCATTAAAATAGTTTTTCTTTCTTTCTTTTCTTTTCTTCTTCCCGTGTGGTGTGCCAGTTACGAACACCCTATCCGTATCATGAAATATCAAAAGAGAAAGTTTCATGTTTGTACAAGTTGGCTTGCCCTAATTAATTCTGACAATGTCAAATTGGGAATTAATAATAATCATTTTATGTTATTAGATTTTAATTAAAAGATAGTGGCCTTTTTCTCTGTCTGTTTACAATTTACAATATACCAAGACGATTCCTAAAATTACAGTCCGCCCTAATGAATTAAGTGTCTGATATAATTAGACTTGTTATATTTTTTTTTGGCTACCTTAGGTATTAGTTGGGTTCTATACTATACTGCTTTTGAATTATCCATATTTCAGTTCATTAGTTAATTTCGTGATAACAGAACGTTGATGACGTGGCATGATTATAAGATGACGATGGACAATGATGATGATGATCTGTTTTCACATCGTCTCCATTGTTTCAACTTTTTAAAAACTCTCTTTTAATGAGGCCCAGAGTTATATTTATTCAGTAAGCTTCTTTTCCCACACTGACTTAAAAGGTTACTTCTGGATCTTAATTTCATTAATATGATACTGGAAAGTTTGTATTCACAGCGAATTCATAACTTCATTCAACACATTAACTAATTGATTTGTAGTGGGTCTAGATGATATTTAGAGGTACCCAAGAACATTTCCATGAAAGGGCTTCTCGAATTTTTAAGCCCGATTTTTTATATCTCCAACTAAAAAAAATTTTCAGACCGCCTAAAATGTAACATCTTTTCGGACACCTTATAACATTGGCGTTTTTTTAGGCGCTGATGTTCACCCTTCAGACTCTGAGTGAAGTGAACACTTCAGACGTCTGAAAACCAGTGTTCAGACGCCAATGTTCTAAGTTGTCCGATGTGTTCTCAGCGACTCCGACGAAAAATAAATGCTGACTTTTTTTTCAATGTTACTCTGAGGCAACAGCCAAAAAAAAGGGAATTATGTTTCGATTGTAATCATTTTATTAGCTTTCCTTAATATTTTCACATGTTTTAAAGAGACAGAGAGATTTTCCAGAAAGAAGCGCCCAATACTTTTCGAACCCGGGTTTTTTGCATATTTGGAATGCTTTCCATGTATTAATATCACACCTGAATGAATAAGCGAATACGCCGTCTTTATGTAATAATATGCTGATCTAGTACTTTCTGTCGTGCACGACAGAAAGTCAAAAGCACGGTGTTCTATGGGGACAAATTACAATAGTCAGGCAGTTCAAAACAAAACGGTTTGCTGTTTTCTTTGTACTTGTTGTCCAAAACCTTCGGAACGTTTTTGGAAGGTGGTCTACATCGATCCTCTGCAATTGTAGATGAAATTCCGTATATAAAAAAATCTCATATCTCTTAATCGAACTGGAGTAAATTTATCCGAAACGTATATGAACACGTGTGCAGGTGTTCAAAAGGTGTTACATTTTAGGCTTTCTGAAAAATTTCACATTGTTAGTGCCTGCATATCACAGTGATACAATACCAATGCATATATTGAATGAATAAAACCGAAAAACTACCAAGTAGTAACTAAAATGCGCCTTTAATCATTGCAATCGTTATATGGCTCTACCGCATTCATACTTACGTTAACTTAATCTAAAGGATTATGAATGTGGACCCCTGCGAAAATAGTCCACATGAATCCTCAGTTCTTTAATATTTTATATTTTTTTTTGTTTGTTTGTGTTTAAAAATAAATCATGTTTGTTTTAATCGGAACAAAGTGATGTCTATCAATACGACTCATGGAGTGCCTATGTAAACCTATAACCCAATCGTGTATTAAGTGGTTTTTAACTGAGAACCACAGAATGAAAATTTAATAGCAATATATTTGTAATTATTGGAAACCCTTTTATATTCCATTTTCACTAACAAGGAACAGTGGGTACATCTAGCATTGCTCAAGATAGCAGCAGAGTGCTTATGTCTATGCTGAACACATCTCACTAACCTAGGAATAAAAAGTGAGAAGTATAGGACACCCCAAGCATTTTCCAATATCCGTGATTAGATGTCTTTGTGGGCAAAATGAATGTAAAAGTCAGGGATTTTTTATTTGTTCAGAATAAATTGTTGTGGGACCACCTGACCTTCTTGAGGTAAATTTCCCAAAACTTGTGCATTTTGGATGGATTCATAACAATACCACAAACACCCTTGTGAGATTGTAGACCATATGCTTGGTTGAAGCATGAGATTTTTGGTTTTGGGCTGCTTAAGTTAAAGACACTTCATGAACCCACCCGAAAGATTCAAAGTATTTGAAATCTTGCCGGAATACTAAAGTGAAGGTTAATTTATAGAATTCAACAATAAGTTATTTTTTTCGTTCCAACTGAAAAATTATACAAAAAATCTGAGGCAAACAGCAGTATTCAAAGATATTGAATCATTTCAATTATGTTTGCAGTAAGGTCCGTACCGACATTAATGACTAAAATATTCAGTTTTTTTTTCCTTATTAGTCCGCTTTTGGACCTATCACTTGTAGGGTTTCACTGGGTTGTTAGGATACTCGTACGTGTTACAAACATGCACATACATCGATTTTTTTCATTTCTTTCATTTTATTCGTACTTCAATACAAGATACAGAAAAATTGAGAAAATAGCAAAAATTAATATACAAAATTATTGCACATAATAAATGACAGCTTAAAACAAACAACTGCATACACATAACTGTGAACGAAACTGCAAAAGGTGGGTTTATAGAGCATAGATACTGTAGTACCAAGGATAGCCCAACAAGCTTTTAATTAAAAAGCTTAATTCCATTGGGGTCCCTCTTAAGGCAAAAATCAAAATCTGGGGGCAGCAGACACGAGGCAGGCTATTGAAAACCATCTAAACCTGAACTAAGCTTAAATTAGATCCAAAAATTAAAAAACAACATCCAAAATCAAATCCTCCTAATATTATCTGGTGTGTTGTGGATTTGCCTCAGCTAGGCAACTTGCTCAACAGATGTTTTTGACTGAGATTTTGAACTGATTTAACTTTTAAAACTTCTTTGCTCTTGATGGAATTAGGCAAAAACGTTCAATGACGTTATGAGCCAGTAAAGAAAAAGTTTGGCTAGCCCAATATGATAACGGGGCCTTTGTTCAAGATGAATCTAACAACCTTGTTCTGCACAAAAATTGTTTGGGTCTGTTTTTGTTAATACTGAGTTAAAGATTGTAACCATGATGAACAAGATAACAGAATGACACAAAATCAAGGCAGTCTCAAAGTTTTACGAGTTATCTGATTTAAGTAGTGGGCATGTATAAATTTTACAAAAACTTAAGTCTGGCAACCTGCTTTTTCAAGGATATACAGACAATTACTCCCCGAAAGAGATTCATCAAGGGTTATACCCAAGTATTTGACTGACTTGGCGCTTAATTTCAGAACCATCACCTAGTAACTGAAAAGTCATTAATCTTATTGAGTGGCCCCTTTTAGAACAAACAAGATTGCATTCCGTTGTACCCAAGTGTAATGAAGCTATTTATCAACAAGCCATTGTCTACATGAATCTTAATTCTTGCTAGTTGTTCGCGACTAATGGTGGGGTTTTATCGGATACCAAAATAAACATCGCGTTGCGTTAAAGCAGCAGTTGCAGTCGACAGTGATGGGCATGTCATTCATATAGCATAAAACTACAAGCGGGCCCAAGATCACTACCCTGTGGAACCCCGCATGTGATATTAAGGGGATCAGAATCGACCTGGGTTGCATGGACAATTGAGTTCTGCAACTCAGGTAAGACCAAAACCAATCCACAGACTCGATGCCGGGCCCCTTGCTTTAAGTTTTTTTGCAGAGAATGCCATGGTTCAACAGTGTCCAAAAGCTTTTTGGAGTCTCACATTACTAAACCAGATATTTTTTTACCATTGGAAATCTGACTTTTGCTATACATCCTGAAAGGTGGATTAACAAGTGTCATTGAAAATGAATTTCTACACACTTTATTATTTTTTTTTTCCGATTTTCGATATTTAGCAAATCACTGGGATAGTGCCTCTAACAAAGTGCAAGATGTAGCACAGGCATATTACTATTTTTAGCGTTATTTTGGAATCCACATGCATGTGTGAACATTGCCATTGGTGAATGAGACTTGCATAAATCCCACTACCCTCAGGGAACAACCACTGACCTCTACACTTTGATTCGGGGTCTGAGTCGCCGAGTGTAACAACAGGAAGTTGCTTTTTTACCATTGTAATATGGGGGGAAACAATGGCATACACCTTGTCAAGTTAAGGAATTTTGTATAACAATAGAACATCTGTGCGGAATCTGTGCAACCGCATGTTTCATGCATGTTTCCCGCCATATTAACAAGGTAGAAAAGCAACTTCCTGTTGTGACACTCGGCGACATCAAAATGTGCGACAGCCCGCTATCCATGTGTAGAGGTAATTGGGAGCAACTGGGATATGTAAAGACACATGGTGAACATTAGGCACTAGTGAAGAACATGACATACTATACCCTTCGAACAGAAAAAGAAAGTTTTCATCTTTGTTTGTACAGTTTGTTTATATTGAAAGCAATTTCACTGACCATGTTGAAATAGAAATTTTTTTCCGCCTTATTGATTACACCTCGTGACCATTATTAAAAGAGAAGTGGGTTTTTTTCTTGGTTTTACAATGATAATATTAAAAGAGAACATTTCCTTACACACTTGTATCTTATTTTGATATCATACCATTGACAATGTCAAATGAAAATTTTTGTTGCCTTATAGGTTAATTGGTACACCTCGTGACAGTATTAAAGGAGAAGACTATCTTTTTTCTTGGTAATATTATGAATGACAAATTAAAAATTTTCATGTTTAAGAATTATTAATATAAATATACCAATGACATGTTGAAATAGAAATTCTGTTAACTTTTATTATTCCTAATTAATTTAATTATTAAGGTGAAAGTAGTCTTTACAAAAAGTTTATGTTGATATTAAGCCGAATAGCCTTAAAAGTGATAATGTAAAACCTACTTATATAACTTTATCTTTTACCATGAATAAAAAAGTGCAAAAGTTATCCACATGCAGCAATTTCAAAAAAAATATGAAATTTCCTTTAATTCATACCAAACTCGAGATACTTTGAATATGACCCCCCCAAATCCTGGACCCCCCCCCCCCCCATTTGCAGGCCCCGTGCATGCAGCAAGTTGATTTAATTGTCCCGCCAGTGTATTCCTTTGAGGTCAATGACACTTTGATACCCAGTCAAGCTTTAGACTCGACAGGAATCACATCACCTCAATCCCTCCCCATGCATAGATCTGTGTACAAATGACCTCTCATCAAACGTCAATTTCTCGGCTCTAAAGCGATGGTTTTATTTCATCAACTGTTTTTTTTTTTAAGATTAGTACCATACCTTCTTCAACAAAAATGAAAAATCATATGTTTGAAGGCTGATTTTTTTAGCTGGGGCAGAGCATTGAAGATCTGCATGTTTTCAACACGCTATGGAGCACGGGTGTGTCTTTTCGCTTAATTCAAGATAACTAGCGTTAACCTAGGATAAGGCATGCAGCCTTATCTGGGGTTTACGATTCCTTATCCGGGTTTAGGTTTCCTTAACCCCAGATAGCACCTTATCCCCCTACATAAGGTTCATTGTCTCACCCCCCCGGCGTAAAATAATAATACCCCTCCTATTAGAGATTTTGAAGGTTCAGAGGAAGGAAAGCACTGACGAACACCCCTAACTTAGTATAGGCCTATCCAAAATAGTACATCCTTTTTTGCTATATTTTGACGGGTTTTGTTGGCCAGAATGTTACCTTGTTAAAAAAGTCTATTTTTCCTGTAAGTTTAAGATAATTGTAAATGTATAATGAAAATTCATAATGGTTTTTTCTTTTTTTTTGAATTCCAATCAACATTCGGTAACAGACATGTACACATCCAGCTAGCGCAAAACAAATATAGAGAGACATGATGATATAAACAAATATCATTTACTTAAATTACATAAGATAAAATAGATAAAATGCGGAGGGAGAGTTGATTATTGCAGGCCAAAAAAAAGTAGATTAAAAAGAAGACAGAAATACATAAACACGCCCGGCCGAAACAATGGTATATGAAAAAAAATTGCCTTAGTCAACAACTCCTCTCCATTCAGAAAGATCTACATGTATAAAGTTACCATATGATATGGAGGTTGAAAAAATTCTATACCCACCTTGAAAAATAAATAAACTAACTAAAATAATAAAAAAAATAAAAAAAATCCCCCCACACACACACTCGCACTCAAACTCACTCACACACACACACAAACACAAACGAAAACATACCAAAGACGAGAATTTCGCGGATTCTCGGCATTAGCGCCCACTCTATTCAAAGAATTAGCTGTGGGCCGCTCCATGGACCTTTGACCTCGGCCACATTATTTTGACTCATCAACATATGAGCATACCATGGGGCACCTATGACACAAGTTTGATTCAATGAACTTCAAAGTTTCCCTGAGGTCATTTTACAACATTTTTTTTTTTGACTATTTTTGAAGTTGACCTCACATGACCGTTGACCTCATCAACACATAAGGGGTCCCACGGGCACCTATGACAGAAGTTTGGTCCATTGAACCTCAAGTTTCAATTTGAGGTCAATTTTACATTTTTTCCCTAGTTTTGAAGTTGACCTCACATAACTTCGACATCAGCCACATGACTTGACCCATCACCATGAGGGATCCCATGGGGCCACCTATGACAGGCAATTTTTTCAATTGAACTTCAAACTTTTCGATTGAGGTCGATTTAAAAAAAAAAACCTTAATTTAGTGACACAATTCACACACACATACCACACACACAGCACAACGGATGCCAAGTGGTCCTGCCAGATATAATGGGGGCCCACCCACAAAAAAACAGGCATGCACAGACATACCAACTCAAGACACATATACTCACAAACACCACGGTCGCCACACCCAAAAAAAAAACCAAAAACCAAAACAAAATACACCACACTCCCGTACGGCAAAACAATCCAAAAACAACAAAAGAGACAACATAAAATAACAGGACAAATCAATCTAAGAATAAAACATCCCACCTTTGTTCCATAACTTACTTGTCTTGGTTCAGTGTTATTTCTTTCTCAATGGAGGGAGGGGTAAGCGCGATGGTTTCGAGTGTAGGTAAATATAGGCCATATCGTCACAGCAAGGGACAAAACTAGATTCTAAAACTTTGGATACGACTATCAGTGGGATGTGTCAAACGTTCTTTGGTGTCTAGCTGCCAAAGAGACAGATAATTAGACCAGTGAGCCTGGATAGGGACTGTGAACGGCTTGCCATTTTGACGAAGCAGAGCGTAGGTTAGTTCATACCGGGGAGTTTATTTGGTGAAGTTGCAGGGTAGGGGTAGATAGGGCTAGTTGACCATTATCATATATTCCCAGGCCCGTACGCAGGGGGGGTGCGGGGGTGCACGACGCACACCCCCCCCCACATTCCGACAAAAGTGGCAAAAGGTCGACTTTTTGCTAATTTGTTGATAAAAAGGTCCAAAATTTAGAAGAAGAAATTTGGTAAGAAAGGTCCACTTTTTGGTGATGAAATGTTCAAAAATTCAAATAAAAAAGGACAATTTAGGGGGGTTAGCTCCACTTTACCAAAAAGTCAACGTGGACATAAAAAAGTCCACTTTTGAAGTCCAGACACCCCACCCAAATAAATCCTGCGACGGCCTCGTATACTTCCACCACAAGTAGAAACATACACATGTACATAAATAAACAAAAGTCAATGGAATGAGGTCTATATTAGTCAATAGGAGCATTCAATTCAAAACTTCATTGTTATTGCCAATAGGCAAAGCAAGAGAACTTGATCCCGGTGATGACACAAACATGGAACTATGATGTTAGGCTGCTGTAATTGTGCAGAGTGAATATGATCAGAGAATGTTTTTGATTAAAAAACGGTATGAGTTAGAATTCATAGAAATCGTGTCATTCAAGAGGCAATTTTCTATGTTGTAATTAAACTATGGTGCCTAGAAACTACAATTGGGTCTTCTCTTGAGTTGTTAGCAAGTGCTTCAAAATAATGTTTATATGAAATATTTTTTTTATTTTTGTTATTTTGTTTATTTACATGAATATCATTGATATTGTTTGTTTTTTTTTTTGTTTATATTTCGTCCATGAAATCCATTGTACGGTTGCTACGAAAATGACTATACTATAGAAAGTTAATTTTGGCGCCACCCCTGAAAATGTTTAGAAATGTTGTTTGATTCATTTGTGCCAAGTTTCAGTCCTTTTTCCGCATCTGACATTATTCACCCCTCGCTAGACTAGTAGGAAAAATAGTCCATATGATGTGTAATTAAAAGGAGACGCGGGGGGGGGGGGGCACTCATACATGAAAGTGACGGATGTGCGGATGGACTTTCAAAGTAGGGGCATCCGCTGGGGAACGTAAGGGAAAGGGGGGGTCATTTTATAAGGAGGATGCAAACGCCGGTCAATTCACTGAGCCCTCACATTTGTGAAAAAAGGGGTCTATCAGTGAGGGACCATCTGCTGAAGGTTAAGCAGTGAACAGAGGCTTTCTGAGCAGTGAAATAGAAATAAGGGTTCATTAAGTGACATTTGATTAAAAATGGCGAGCATTCAACTGAGGAGTAAAAAAAGGGGTCTTGGACTTATCGTGCCAAACACTGTGAGTTCTCAAATATGATCCAGCCAGTGACGGTTAAAAAAGGCGGGTATTCTTCAGTGACGCAGGGTTAAGAAAGGCGTGTCATAGTGCCGTTTGTTTCCCGTACACCCGTCACTATTTTTCCCGGGGGGAGCAGTCTTCATAGACAAGGGGGTATCTCCGTTGTCCAAGAATCCACGTAAAAAGGGTAGTTTTTAGGATCAGGCACAGTATTAATACGGGAAAGGGTCTAAAAAATCACCCAAAATCAAGCAAAGGGTTGTATTTCTAAATGAGGACTTACGCATTAAGGGGGTCCATTATTCATTTCAGCATAAACGAATTTTAAAAGTGTTCCGGAAATCTGTACTTTGGCAAACTGTGCTTTAAATTCCCTAAATTTCCACAAATTTTCCGCGCTACGCGCGGTAAAAAACCAGACACATTTTTTCGTACAGACTATCACTTACCCATGAAACGGAAACGTTTTAGTAAATTCTAGGTTTATAACATTTTTAAAAACTGTTAGCGGCATAATTTGGGTGCATAATGGCGCGGATCGGCAATTTTCGGGAAAATGCCGATTTATCGCTGCACTGCAAATGCGGAAATAAGGCCGAAAATCAACGCTTCTCTAAATGCGAATTCTCCCGGAGCCTTAGACCATAGGCAATGTCTTGAAAACTACATAGCCTTCAAGGTTTCTGCGACCCGCCCGTGCCCTTACGAACTCTCCATAAACACCTTTAATTATCTTGTTCATATAAAAACCTTACATGGCATGACTATTTACTAGTATACCGTCGATCATTGGCATATATGCATTTTAAGTTAACCACTTACAATATCAAATGTTTTTTTATCAAATTGCATCAGAAAATTAGTTCCGAAAGCAAACATTGCTTGGCGGGTCGCGCTTCGCCCGCGAAGAGAATTCTCTGGGACACTTTAACCATCAAGTCTGTTTTCTTTTATAAGCATTTACATACTTCTATATTTTGTTATAGGAATCACTACAAATTTCAAATTATATTTCTATCAAATTTCGCATGAAAATGTGCGTTTGCGAACGATGGAGATTGCATGTTGTAGGCCTCAACTTATGGCAGGTCAGCAGCCTATTGTCGACTTTTTTCGACTAGTCGGGACGCGTCCACTGCGCCGCCGTCCTGACTCCTGAGAATTGT
Source organism: Ophioderma brevispina (assembly GCA_023653785.1). NCBI lineage: Eukaryota > Metazoa > Echinodermata > Ophiuroidea > Amphilepidida > Ophiodermatidae > Ophioderma > Ophioderma brevispina. Next base: position 25,272 of record JAMKCH010030925.1, on the reverse strand, counting down.
TGGATATGCCCCTTGCTCAAAATGCATCCCCCTTATAATAGCTTCTTGGAACATATCAAATGGCTGAAAAATTAACTTTCCCCAGATAATTTCTGAATTACACCAAGCTCAGATAAGCCTCCCTGATCTGGTGTCCAAAAGAAATGGTTTTGGGTTTTTACGCATAAAGAGGGTAATAATAGCCTCAATTACTTGTTTAGGGTATGGAGAAAGACAAATACAAAAATGTAGGGTATGCAAAATTGCGCTACTGTTACTTGTTTTAGGGGCGCACATTCATCACGTATTGTTTAGGGTAGCTAATGCGCTACTGATAGTGTTTATGGGGGAAAATTCAAGCTTCGAAAATACGTATTTAGGGTGGTTTTTGTGCATGCTGGGACACGGATGATACCCCCTTGTCATTGAGAAGTGGCCCCCCTGGGACGATTTTTAGGGAGTGCCTTCCCGGGGTGAGGCCCGAATTTAAACAGATTTGAGTGTTTTCCTGCACTTTAGTTTAAGAGCCCTGGACATGACTTTACATCTTATAATACACCAAAACATGGTTTCATTCATATTAGGTATTGTATCAATGTAAAATCTGCATGACGCAGTACTTGAGAAACCGTATACTTGATAAAAATTGCGGCATAAAATCATGTGTTTTGGACAAGCTTTAAAGGAAAATCCCAATGAAAGTGTGATTATCGCTGCTGGCAAGCGTGACCAGAAGTGGAGTCGAGTAAACCAATACGCGGTACGCGATTCGCGTCATGATCGTCATCGTGGAACGGACGTGCGAGTGGCCCAGGTTTCTTGCCAGAAACAAAGTTGACTTCTGTGATATGCGTCGTGTTGTATCATATGGCATAATTTATCTTGATTTGCTGCTTTAAAATTACGATTATAATGTGCTGTATTTCTGATGTATTGTCGACGCTGCACCAGCGGTGACGTACCGACAAGGAGCATCAGAACAGAATAGCTTTATTCAAGTTCCCAGTCAAAGAAATCGACAAGGAGAGATATCTGGAGTGTGCGATGCGGTAGCCAGTGTGAGCGTTGTACATGTTACTATGAGTCATTAAACGGGCGTCAATACAACTCCAGCATCTGATTAAGGTTCGAGAAAAAGGAGAAGGCACTGCCAGTGGGTATATTTATCCTGAAATTAACCGTTCGATGTTCCTTTTAAAAATCTGTGTTGCGATTATATCAGGATCTGTGAGGTCTGAAAATGGAAGAAATTAGGAATGTCTACTCAGCCATGTCCAAGGACTTTAAGATTTTCAGCGTCGGCCTAAACGGAGTAGTAAATCAATATAGGAAGAACAAGATGAGAAGAATGGAGGGTCGGTAGAGTGGAGCGCTCGAGACGGTATGATGGTGTACGGTACATAGCGTCGACTTGATGTTAACTTTATAAAAGGTTTTGGCCCAAAAAAAAAAAACGGCCTAGGAACGCCTAACGCAACACCGTAGCCATTTTTCCAGCAACAGCTGCAATCCTGCATTGTGAAGCAAAATCTGCGACACGAAGCATTTTATCGGAGCTGTATTTTTAGCTTTAATTAACGAAGGACGATTTATCTCAGGAAAGCGCTCCGAAGCGATATATCGGAAGAAAAGCGTAAAAAAATGCTTATTTTCATTAAAATCCTTCTGAGTGCATTTGTTCAGCTTCTTTGTCGGTTACACTTTAAACTAGTACGAATCTACGATCGTCTAATACTAAATTATGTCAATCTATACGGCGTTGTCAAATATCATATATTTAATGATATTTGCAGATGCCTTTTGAATCGAAAAGCGACCCATTCGTCAAAGGCACGGCAAAATAGAGGTATTAAGAAGCCGCACTTTTCTGCTGATGATCGCATTGGAGATCCTAATGGAAGACCAGTGTTACCTGACAGTAAATATAGAGGGCTGGAAATCCTGGCAAGATGCCTGAATTTTAGGAGGTATGATCATAGGCTAGTTGTACTGCGTATTTATTTATTAATTTCTTAATGGATGAGTTATTATTTATTTAGGATGTTCTGCACAAAACATCCGGAATTGTTATTTGTTAATTTGTCATGAAGTCATGTTGCCCATGCATCGTAGGCCTACAGGGTGAGTAAAAAACCTTGGACCTGATTGTGTCCGCCCCTTTGAATTTTGAAAACATATACCTACATATGTTTTATCACCTGAAAGTTAGTTCATGATCTTTAATTGCTGCAAGATCGATTCACGTCGGGTAGGTATAGGACGAGCCACAGTGTTTGATCAATAGTAGTCGGTTTTCGCTTGATTCACAGGGAAAGATTGAACGTCGTTCAGCGAAGAAAATCAGTCTCCAGAAGAAAATTGGCATAGTGAATGAAGCTAGAATAAATGTGATGCTCTTAATCCACAAAATGCAAGTCCACAGTTTACCGTCGATGCCCTCTTAGGTTTCTCCTCATCACTCATACAATATTTGAAAAATAAAGCAACTTCCTACAGGAGTGGTTCAGGAGTTACTAACTAACCGCTCACAATCAGTTTACGTACATTCACCGCATCATCCATCGAACCTTATCACAGTTGGCGTCCCGCAAGGCGCAATCCTTGGACCCCTACTTTTAATCAATTACATGAATGACACACCAAATATCTAACACCTAAAACTTACTTTATTTGCAGAGGACACAACCATTTCTCTCAAACCCTAACATTAATGCGCTTTTTAACATCATGAATCACGAGCTCGCAAAAATCACTGACTGATTTCGGGCTAACAAACTTCTCTCAATGTTTCAAAAAAACTAAACATGTTTTCTCTACAACCAACACCAATCACACTCAAACAGTAAAATAGATAACAGACAATCTCCCAGGTACCCTCAACCAAATTTCTTATTGGCATCACAATCGACTGATAAACTAAATGGAATGAAAACAAATCAACTCGGTCACTACCAAAGAGTCTCACGCAAGGGGTACAACTAAAGGGGTAAACACCACTTCCAGACTACACCTTAAAATCATTACAAGACACTAGTTAGCCCTATACCTTAGGTACTGTAACATCATTTGGGCCTTCAACTATCATTCACGATTCACCAAACTAAACATCAAACAGAAATGGGCCAGTTCGCACTATCAACAAACAACCCCCAGAAATCACACTTTGCCATTATTTCAATCATCTGAAAACCTTAAATTAGAGACCTTAACCCAACTTCAAACAGCGTCTTTCATGTTTGACTATCACAACAATCGTTTACTGTACCTCGAAATCAGCAACTATTGACCACTAACAGACAAATCCACAGCCTATAACACCAGAACAAGCCGAAAAATTAATATCCTACCGAAATTCTTCCTCTGATGCAAGCACTTTATTCGTATCACGGCGAAAACTTTGGAATGATCTGTCAGAATCACATCACAAACAATTACAAACAAAAATTACTTTAAAGCTCAAATGAAGAAACATTTAACCAGTACAATTAATAGTCCCCCCTAATTCCTTTTCCTCTCCTCCTTTCGTCTCTTCGTCATTTCATTTCTATCTCTACTCCTTACTTTTTTACCTTATCTTCTTACCTCTGCTTCCTCATTATGCGATAGCAATTTACATACCTCAGCAAGACATATTGAAAAGTCAGACCTTGTCCATTTCTCGTATCCTATCTTTCCCGTTTTAGCATTAGATAATTATAGCTTGTTTTGGTTTGTTCTTTGTTATGTATAATTACCTATGTAATTTTATATTCCTCCACTACTTATGTCAATATTGTAATATTGAGTATATTTTATTGTTGGTTTACAGCGCCAGCAATATATATAAGCCCTATATAGGGGTGTCCATTAAGTACTGGTCCTTAGCAATAATCCCTACACTGTTCATTTTTAGCAAGGTTGGCAATACTTATGATACTAGCGGGAGAGCACGCGCTTATTCGCGCGGGCTCCCGCTAGCTCGAGTGAATGGGAGCGATAATGAAAGATAAAAGGGGTTCACCCCCCCCCACCCCCCCCCTCCCCCCCCCCCCCTGAAACGGAAGCGATCACTGAAACAGAAAATGATCACTGAAACAGAAGCGATCAGGAAACTGAAGCGGAAATTTCAAACTTTTGAAAAAACAGAAATGATCAATAAAAATGAAGCGATAACAGAAGAAGAACACCATATGGCGACCCCGTATATCAAAACCAGTGGAATAAACAATATAATAAGTCAATACCGTATGATTTAACCGTCATCCTGGAAGTTTAAGACTCCCCCGGTCACCAAAACACTTTTAGTTAACTCAATTTCCCGTATCATATTCTGATATTCTTTAGTTAAAAATTTAGTTATTTCTAGTTATTTTTTAAATAATAAAAATGCCAATATTAATCCCGTGAGAAGTTTTCAATTTAACTTTTTCATATATGTCATATTTCCTCATTTTTTCCTCTCATAAATCTCCCAAATTCCCGTATAACTTGTCTCATACTGAGTATGCATTTCCCCCGTAGCAACATACGTGAGCGTATTTTTCCACAACTCAAGTTCCCCTATATATTTCCAGCATAAACCCGTAGCTTGCACTTATGTAGGCCTACTTCCTAGTTTCTAACTAAAACCGCAATTTTAATCCCGTAAACTTACCGTAATTTCAATTTTTCTCAAAATAATCTCAAAACTGACTTCCCCGCGTGTGTTTTAACCCGTACTTTCCATCACAATCAAAGCGAAATAAAACATGAACTGTTATTGATATATTTTCTTTACCCACATTCACCGTTCGTAATTATGTCGGTGGTTTTGCGACTACCGTAACAATGTATAAGGAGCCTGTTACTTGCGTATACCGCATTGTAGCGTATCACGACGTAACCGTTGCGTATCGGCAGCTAAGCGTCTCACGCCGTAACAACCGTCGAAACGCACCAAGCATACGCGAAACGCTTAGTAAGGTGCAAACAATTGAATTATCAGAGCAACCGGCACATTTTCGTTGTATTGATTTTTCCGTATTTATGAAAACGGATTTCTTCCAAATATATGCGCTAAACCGTCCGGTATCCTCACGCACCTTTCATGTGAGTTTGGCGAAATATGGATCGAAATGACGGAGCCTTTTAGCGAACATAAATACATACATACAAATTTGGACAAATTATAGTAAGATTATTTAATATACTGTATATCTTATGTCAAGTACGATATGTTATGCTGAATAAATAAATAAATTGAATTGAATTGTATCAGTTTCTGGAGGAGTTTGAATGATCGTACCATAAATATGAAGGAAAGACATCGGCGACAACTTGTTGAAGTTTAAAAGTCATAGGGTTATGTAACAAAATATGCACATCTGAACAAAAGGTTACAAATAAAAGTACCATTATAACTGGCCTATATACCTTAAGAACACCATCTTATTTGATATAAGGCTATGAATGCAAGTTAGTTCCCGTCCAGTGTTTTCGACAAGGCCACTAGGGAACAATTTATGTCATTCTTCCCATATTTTGCGAAAATTCATTATCTCAAAACTTTCATTATATTATTTTTGGGGATTAGTTGCCTTAAATACAAGTGACAAAACCTCTGGGAATAATTAAGTATTGCACTTCGGTGAACTGAAACATCACCGATAGTAACAAATGACACTTAATTGTTGTAATACTCTGCAAATATCTAACTAATGAAAGCAACCTATAAAGACAAAAAAATCAGACTTTGACAAAAAAATGGTTTCAAACCATACAATGGATTTGACATTGAGTGACCCCGCATGACCTTGAAATGACCGTAATTTTTTTGCGTACTGAAATGGTGACCACATCCACAAGTTTCACATCCCAACCCACAAATAACAAGGTTGATAGCGATTTAAATGTATTTTGGTTCGCATTTGATGATCGCGTAACATGACCCGTCACCACCAGAGATACACTACATATATGTGCGAAGAATGGACACCCATACTAGCTTAGTAGTGAAGGATTTGCATATCCAAAGTACCGTTTTAAAAATACAGCAATTATGCATATTATTTAGCTCCATTTAACATACCTAATGTGCATATGTATGCCCAAAAGGTAATCAGGTCGAGAATGTTCAAGCAATCTCGCACCAAGTTACAACGTACGCCTTATGGGACTCCAGATATTGGCAGTTGCTTTTTGAAAAATTTAAGGAATGCCCCTTTAATTAGCTTAGATGTATCTATCATGCACACTATCGCAAAACAAAACGGGAATGCCAGAGGGTATTCGTGTAGCGAATGGAAAGTTGCATATGGACGGTACCATTTCAAAGAACAGCACAAACCAGTCACCCTAACCCTTTGACTCTTGTAGTGGAATTTGGGATGAGAATGTGAGAATGACCCCTTACCCGTCCTCGGTTTGTACGGGCTGACAATATCATTAATGTAAGTTGTTATTTTAAATAGCCTTTGATCTGACAGGAAAAAATATTTACATTATGGGAAATGACTCTCAATTGTTAGCATTCACTAAAAATCACTAAAATTTTTTTTATTTTTGTGATTTGGAATGTTCTATTTGGAAAACACTATTTTTGAAATTTCATTGTGACCAGGTTTTAAATTTGGAACCTCTACGATATGGGAAAGGCGTGGATGGAATCGTCTAATTTGACCTATTCACAAAGTCCAAAATTGTAAATATTTTTTTTTGGCTGGACACCCAGAAACTTACCCGGACGCACAGCTGTGCAACAATCAGAACTAGAAAAAACCTTTCAATTTATAAAGCCAGGGGTGCGCCACTATATGTGAGATCTAATGTTAAATTTACCTTTGTTGTGGTATACTTGCCGACTGGGTAATTATAATGCAGACTTTGATTAAGTAGGGGAAAATGTGACCTTGGGAACTACCATTTTTACTATGTTTCATAATGACTTAAATGTTGCTCAAAACTGGTAACAAAGTGCTTGATTGCTTAGAAATGTTTCTGGTCAAATGATGTGGATTGAAGACCTAAAAACTAATCAATAATGAAATATTTTCAAATAAAATTGAAAATTTCTAGCGGCAAGCAAAATCGACGCGGTTCGGGCGACGGGAAAACTACAATTTCATGTTCATTAGCCTAAACAATAGAATGGCCCTTATCATCCATTCTTGCGGGGGTATTTCCTTAGTTGGTCTGCTGTGCATTAAATAATTAATCGATTGGAATTATCTTGCAGCAAATTTTAAAGGTAAGGACAAGGCTTTTGCGATGAACCACATTAAAATAGAGATTATTATATTTAAAAAAAAATTCAATGGCGGTGACAGCACTGTTCAAGTTTGTTACTCACCCTGGAATAAGCATGGAGTTATTATGTTATTAGAAAACTATACAACTCCATGGTATAGCCTCGTTTTTTATTGCCCCCTCAGATGTCAGTTTTCAGTGTTAATGATGTAGTTTGAACTATGTGGGTGGCTATGTCAAGAAACAGTTCCCGTAGGATTTGGTGCTAAAGTTGTGTTTTGCTGTTTGCTTTTTTTTTCATTCAATAGGGACCAGACCGTCAGAAATGATGGGGTGCAAATTTTCGGACTGCTGGCCCCCTTCCTCAAGGGGGGAATGTTACTACAGGGAAATATTTAAAATCGAGTCAAATGTGTTTTAATGCTCATTAACAGTACGTCTCATTATAAGGATTAGAAAAAAGTATAGGGTTAGATTTCCGACCTTTATTAACGCGCTATAGCCCCATAATGTTAAGGTTCATCCTGGGTGAAATTACCAAATGGCTCCAGATTGTGTTGAATGGTGATAAGGTTGTTTGTATTGTCTAACAGGATCCAAAAATGTATATTTTGGTTGGCTAATACATGCAAATGTCGCTAATTACATGGTCTATGGGGGGTTACCAGGTGAACATTCCCTGGAGTCGCCAATGGTGATATCAAAACTCAATTAAATGCATTTCGGTGTCAGTAGACACAAGGATCAGTTGACACCATTTCACAAAAAAACACCCCATTGTTTGTTCGGAGCATTTACCCCCAGGGGACCTTGAACCATGACGGGGCTTTACAGTTTGAAAAACTAAAGGTGGAACCTAGGCAATATATATTTTTTGTAACCCTTATGAGGAGACGAACGCATTAGTGTACATTAAAATATAATTTGACTCGATTTTAGGAAAGAAACAAGATAGAAGAATGTGCGGTTGGTAGAGTGGAGCGCTCTTCTATCTTGTTTTCCATGTACAACATTACCCCATGAATAAGGGGGCGGGGGGGGTGGGGGGGGGTAAAAAAATTAAGGGGGGGGAAGGGGGGGGGGGGGGTGGGCATTCAGTCCGAAAATTTGCACCCCATAGTTTTCTGAAGTTAGCGTTCATATGCAAACCCAAACAGCACAACAAAAATCAATGTAGCATGAAAAAGGGTGTTTGCTGTATGTAATTCGTATGTTTTGTCTACTTCCTCGTTGTGGAACGAGATCCGTCACCAGTGCATTTGCTCAAAATGTGGGAACTTTCAGGATTGGTTGTAAAGAATTTTACTTGACTTCACAAATGAGTGTTATGCTACCACCACAAGAATTATATTATTATTTAATGTATTGCCTATTTTATTTAAATTCTAGCATTTTTAAGACCGGCACGGCTATTTTCATGTATTTTTGCGTATGTCCTGCAATCAATGTGTTCTTAATAGGAAAGTGTGGACTTAAGTGCTTGGGTATTTTTCAGCCATTCATTTTTCCAGGATAACTTGCTAATATTGATTTTGTATGTGCAGCCACTATGTTTTGCCAAGTAATCACAAAATATGATTATCCTACGGAATACACACCAAAACCACACTATTAGTCGGCGGAATTCATTGCTAAGGAATAAAGTGCCTCTTAAGGAGGCTGTTAAGTCAGGAACTTAGTCACATGGCCAGTTTTTAGTTTTCTCATGGTTATGGCATTAACGTTTTCTTTCCATATATTTTAACAGATCAATATATTTATTTTTTCCTCGTATTGTTTCATTTTAATTTACTATGTTAGGCATTTTTGACCAAAAACACTCACATGGGCTGAAGCAAAAGGGCGGGAATTCGCGTTATAAGCAATACGCGTCTGTGCTATTCGGCGCGCGCGAGTAATGAGCGCATTCAGAAACGCCTGGATGCTCGATTCGAGTTATGACATGTCCATGGTAACTTGTAGGCAAATTGTAAAATGGGTTGCCCCACGTGAGATGCTTTTTCAAACAGAATGGGATTTTAAGTTCACGATTTGAGCCTCATAAATGTTGAATTTTGATAATAAGTATCCATGATGATGTAAGGTATTTGACTGCGTGCAGAAGAAGGTGTGAAGAAAAGAGATGAAACGCTTGTCTGTTATGCGATTAAGGTAATATTCTGTAGGAAACGGGACCATATTGGACAAAATGGCGATTTCTTGTGTTCAATTTCGGCGATAAAGTTCGTGATTTTCGGTCCCAGTACTCGAATCCAATATCCAGCCAAATGGATAAGAAATGAAAGCCATCGTATAGAGCATATCAAAATCTAGGTCGGTATTTTAGTTGTTTGTTCATTTTTGGTTAAAAATCGTGAGTATGTCCAACCATTGAACAATATTGGCGTTGTTCCAAATAGAAAAACGGGAGTTTGGCATCTTTGGCAATATTTGATAAATAGTGCAGAATTAAAAAAAAGGGGAAATAACGACCCTAGAACTAGGATTATGGAATACAAAAACGAACAAGACATCTTTAAACATTTCTATATTTTTTATAGGGAACCAAAAACAAATGAGTGAAAGATCACCATTTTTTATGATTTTCTCAAAAAATACGTATTTGGGGGAAAAAATTATCATATTGTATTCTGAGTTCTTTCCTCTCAAATATGTATACTTTAGATCATCTGTTGGAAACAATAATTAAAAGAAGATAGGCATAAAAACGTCTGGGAATTGCTCTGACTTAACAGCCACCTTAACAGTTTTCTCACCCTAAAAAAAGCCTTACATTGGCTTTGGAGTTATAGGGTTAAAATGGCTTAAAATGGCTAAAAGGTAAATTTCTATTATACAGGGGTCAAAAATCAGAAGTGGCTACGATTTTGGTTTAAAAATGAAGATTTGTTCATCTAGCTTAATGGTAAAGATCAAAATAAGGAATGGTTTGTGGCATCTGCCAATGATTATCATGTATGGTACCAAATTTAACTTAGGTCAAGAGGGCAAGATAATCTAATTTGTGTTGACCTTCTTTGATCTTTATTCAGTGCGATTAACATTAACATAATCAAAACTATTCTTTTGTGGGACTCCTTTCATCGTCAGGCAATAAATACGCAAGTATTTAATTAATCAGATAACTTTTAATGTAATGACCCCCCTGTACAAATTGAGATTGACCTTTTTTTTTTACCATTAGTCGTTTACCCTCCAAAAACCATCTATGATAGTAGACTGTGTTATAAACTATACATTTTTGGAATCCTCCTATGAATAATAAACATATGCAGACATTTCAACTGATTTGGACATTTCAAAGTTTGACCCCTTTGTGAACTTACAATTGCTCCTATTGAAAAAAGTGATAACACCAATTTGAGCGTACTACTACTGCATTGCTATAGATGGGGTCCATACTAAATCCCAAAGGTGTAAACCTTTTCTGTAGTGGGGTAAACGACGTCTTAAATAAGGCCCTATGATATCTGCACCCTGTCCTATTACGACAGTACTACCGTTCAAAAGCAACACCACACGCGCATCTCCTCCCTAATAGCATTGCTAACTTCCACGAACGGGAGACTCGTCTGTGCGTTTCTGTATTTTCATACAACTTAATGGACCGAACCACTTATGCAAATCCGCGTTGTCAGGTTAGGGAAAGGTTAGTCGGCGAGTTATGGGGAGGCGAGTTATGGGCGAGTAATGTTGAACCAATGGGAGAGGTTACTGTTGACCCTCGGCGAGTTACGGTTGGACCAATGGGCGAGTTACTGTTGATCAATGGCAGTTCTGATTCAAGAACAATACGTGGTTTTTGTTTAATTGATTTATTGTTTTTAATGATTTACTTTATCTATTTTATTCATTTTGTAGGACAACAAGGGTGGTGGAAAAACAAAGGTGGAACAATTATTTTTAATACATTCAACCAGTAACAACAGTAACTCGCCACATGGTCTAACAGTAACTCGCACAATGGTCTAACAGTAACTCGCCCACTGGTTTGTAATGTTTGTGTCTGTAACAGGTTAATCGCCCCACTGGTCTAACAGTAACTGCCCATTGGTCACAGTAACTCGCCCACTGGTCGAACAGTGCTAGAACCCCATGGTCGAACCCAGTATTAGCCCACAAGCCCTGATGGGCGGTTATATGTTGCCCCATCACTACCCTAGTGCTACTCCTGAGACTATATGAGCAAGTGACGTTTCAGCTTGTAATACAATTTGGTACAGAAACAGTAACTCGCCTAATTGTAACGTACTCGCCCATTGGTCTAACAGTACTCGCCCATTGGTTAACAGTAACTCGCCCAATGGTTTAACAGTAACTCTGCCAACTTGTCGAAAAGTTAACGACGCCCCACTGGTCTACAGTAACTCGCCCAAGTCTAACAGTAACTCGCCAATTCTCGCCGACATAACTGCCGATATCCCATCCTACGGTCAGGTACGGTTTATTTTGTGCGTGTGACATTTGGCCCAGTTCACAATTCAGGAGCCACTTTTGTCAACTGAGGGTTAAGTTTTCAAAGTGAGTTTAAAAGTTGTTTACTACTCGTTGTCTTCTGCCAAAGCTACGGTTTTCATAAAAATTACTCTGCTAGCTATTGTTCACCACTTCAACTAAATTCAACGTTACTGTTTTAATTTTGGGTAATTTGTTGAAAAATGAAGTCAAATTACAATGAATAAGGTACATTGGACTTGTCCATATAAATGGCAATGGACATGGGCAACGAAAGTATGCCCCCAGGCGTCCTCTAGGACAAATTTGAATAAATTGGTTGAATTTCACAGATAATGGCAAATTCAAGGATGTATTTGTGACAAAAATGGGGAATTGACTACTAATAGTTTATTCACACTGAAAATAATCCATAATTTATGTTTAAAGTTCTTGGTATAGGTAACGTACTAGGGACAAAAAATAATGCCAGCTGGCCAGGATAAATCGATATCAATGCTGTAATAAAAAGTTGGCATTTATGTGACATATTACATTGTGAAACCGGACAACTAATGATGTGAAGAAAAGTGTTTTTCAACCAAAGAATGCTTGAAGATTTAACATTTTATGAGTTCCTACACACAGTAGAATTTTCAAAAAAAAAAAAACAAAAAAAAAAACTTTTATTGGGAATAAGAAGTATATTGGCAGTTGTTTAGGGGTGGATGTGGAAATTTCTTTCTTGTGAACAGAAAATTGCTTATTATGAGTAGCTGTTAATCTGAAGATGAAGAATTATGTTTTATTCAAGTCTGAATTTTTGACAAGAAAAAAACCCTATCAACATTTTTTAATTTTAAAGTTTGCTGGCCCTCTTTGCTTCACATTATGTTCCATAAGCCCATGCATTACAGAGCAAGGCTAAAAGACGTGTTTATGGGAAAAAATTTAAAAATGAATGCATCAAGCACCTTAATGACATTATAAAATATAAAACCCATACAATGTGAAAAAGCCAATCAAAAAAGTTAGTTGATGAGTTAGATAGGCATTTTTTATCCAAAAACTCCTTTTTTATGGAATGGGACAATGGGTGTGAACGGACCACATTTTTAGTGGGCTTGCAGTATTAAATGAGCATAGGAATAGGGACAATAACTCCTTGTGGTTTTATGACACCAAAAATAAGCTTCTCAACAAAATAAATAAAATGGGTACAATAATGATATTTATATTTGAGCAGTGATAGAAAGTTGTTTTGGATGTGACGATGTGATAATGTCACAAAAGTGAAAGGATACAAATTAGTTTAAAATGAATTGCCCAGGCCCATAAAGTCGTATGATCCTAATGGGTAGGGTCCCCATTTTAAAGCTCTTCCAATTGTATTTCAAAATTAAATTACAAGTGGCATATTTTATTCCTGTTACACCCCAAATTCTATGGTGGATGTGACAAAAATAAGTGAACGGACAATGAGGGCTCGCATCCAGTTTGCTGTAAACAAAAATTGAGTGAGCAAAAAACCCCAAAATGTTTTTGATCCAATACTCTTAGGACATTAAATTATCAAATTGACAAATTTTTTGATAACAAAAATAATTGATGTGTGTATGTGAAACGTGAACGGACAAACGTCAAATTCCACACACCGAATTTTGCGTGCATATCATACTATACAAGAAAAGCTATTTCCTTAATTATGATCTTAATACAAAGTGGGACTTTACTCCACAAAAATAAAGGAGAGGAATAGGGAAAATGGGGTGTCTGTTAACAATGGAGCTCTGACACAAATATCTTTAATGTCACAAGTGACATCAGGAAATGGTCATTTTAGCATTGTTATGAATATCACAACACCTAAAAAATTGTGACGGGAGCAAGTGGTTAGCTATGGGAGCTAGGTTGAGCCCATAGGGAGGAATGGAAAAAAAACCACAATAATGATACTCTGATCCCATTAATTTTGCAACATGATAGGAAGGAAAAGACCAAATTCAAAAAGTGGCGCCAAATCATGAATGGGCCATTACAAAGGTCCCGTTTCATGAATAAATCTTGATCCAGTAGTAATAACGTCATTGCATCGCCTCTTTGATGGTCATTATCGGCTTGAATGATTCATCGTCGGCTGATTGGAAAAAACCACCCCCCCCCCCGCGAGATTTTGCCTCACGAAAAAAAAAATCAAAATGGCAAGACTATCCGCTAAAGAAATTCGTCTGCATGTGCAGAGTCAGTCGTCTTTCTTTTCAATTGCGTTACCGAAATAACATGAAGGCCACCGCAGCGGCTTGCACAAAGCATTGGTATCGTTTGGTTGGGGATTTTAAGTCGAGTTTGGATTATGTGATATTATATAGTCATGGTTGTAAGTTATAATTTCAACAGTTCGTGGTGAAGAAAAAACACGCGAATCAGTGATTGACCAAGACTTCGAGTCTCATCTCGACTTACATCGGGGGACCCGGAAGGATTAGTATTTCAAGAAGGGCAATCTCAAATACAAACACAGAGTTAGGAAAAGAAAAGGAAAAGCCTGAATGTTTTCATCCTATTCGCGAGAAAACAACCATCCCTGAAGAAGTTCCATGCAAAACTAAAAGCCCGGAACTGCTTCTAAGTACTCAGTATACTTTAAGTGTTGCCTTTTGGCTTAAAGAAAGTATACCCTCCTCGGGTCCACGGTTGATGAAAATGCTAAGCGGGATGAGATTGAAATAACATTAGACTCTTCAACTCCCTACTAGTGTTAATTCATCCAGGAGCCCTTGTGCAATTCAGATTCCTGTGGACAAGTGGTTGGAAGAATTGTCCAGGCTAGGGGGTGTGGTAAGATGAAAAAGTCCTCAAGTTTTTAGTTAGCATTATCTTAACCAAGTGCGCCTCTAAACCCAGAGACAGAGCCGAGCTGGGTTGTAAGTCTATAAAGAAAGTAAAAAAAGCAGGCTGATAAAGCTGATACGCGTACGATCAAAGCCTTCCAGCCTAGGAACATATCCCAGCTCTTGGGATAATAAGAACATCATCCGCTGCCTCCTGACGTTTGTAATCTCCTCTAACCGTTCTTAAACTGTGTTAGACAAAGGGGATTGGTTAGTGGCCCAGTCATAGATGCCAGCAATGTCATTCCTGTTTCAAGAAGGGAGATAAAACACATGCATGGGCAACTACAGGTCAATCTCCTTACTCACCATAATATCAAAGTTAATGTACAGAAGCTGATCAGTGAGAAGACGTGGAGGGGAAAACATCTGGACCTTTTAACAATAAGCATCAAAGCAGTGGTTTTAGAGTGGACCCGCCACCTCAGAAGCCTTCTTAACGTATGTGTCTCAGCGCCTTACAAACAACAGAGAAGCGCGCATCGTATGCTTTGACATCAGCAGAGCTTTTGACCTCAATGACGTAAAGAATTTAGACTGCTAGCGGACGTTTGTTATTTTTGGCAAAATTGTTGTGGGCTACATTTAACCCAAGGTGCAATTCGAATTCCATCCAAGCAAACACTCTCCCACAAGTCTAACAGTAAACACGGGCCGTCTTTAATAATAGTTAAAGAGACTGATCTTCCTTTACGTTCCTAAAGGCTATGTCAAACCAATGTGCAAAACCACTAGTTTTTCATTTTCATCACAAGGAGGGACGGAGACTGTACTTTGACTTCGACCGGCAAAAATCGTGACCACCAGAAAAGTGAATGTCCCTGGTTGGAGCGGCAGCCGCAGAGTACGGCTCTTGGTCATTGTTTTAACCGATTTGCAATGTTATGTTCAACCAAGCCCTGACAAGATTTTCATCACAGTGGTAAGGTTAAGATCACGACGCTATTAAGTTAATTTGTGTTTTGAAAGTCAGAAGAAGTCAACTTTTCAAGTCATATTCTGATTGCTGTAAAATTCGGAACCTTTGCTCCTTAGCCAGGCAAAGTCTATCGTTTCTACTCATATCTGGTAGCATCACAACCACAGATTGTCGGCGATTGCGAATTTCCCTTTGTTAGCATATTATTAATTTGTTTCCAAGTTTTCATATTTAAAAAAAACAAAATTGAAACGCCGAAAGCAAATGCAATGAATTCGCTTTGCGTTCACATAGGTTCCTTGCATTTGTCGATGGGGGGTTTTTAGTTGTTGTTACATTCCGTCAAAACAGTAAGTAACTAACAGAAACAGAAAAAGGCCTAGGCCTACTAGGAAACCTATGTCCATGTCTGTCCCTGGCCCCCTAACTTAGGCCTACCTAAACAGTGCCAGAATTTAGATGTTAATCATTATTTTAATCTTAACTTTTTAGGTACGATTACTGATTAACACCTAAACTGTTGGCCTAGGCTATGTTAGGGCTAGGGGCATAGCTAGGCTGTGCCTAGACAATCCCAATAGCTAAACTCAGTTGGTTACATATGTCAGATGTGCTTCTGTTTTTGTCCATGGACTGTCATTTGCCTCATGTCATGACATTGCACATTTAACATGCCTAGGCCCTAGCTAGGGCTATGGCCCTAGGCTAGGCTTGCTAGGCAGGCCCTAGACTAGGCTAAACTCAGTTTTGTTACACTGCGAGATATCTCTATTTTTGTCCATAACGGCATTGCTCCTGTCAATGACAATGACATGCAATTTTAACATGCCATCATCAGAATCAACTGAATATTTTGTTTAAATAACTAGACTTTTTCGAGGACCAATCGCAAAAGGAAAATGAAGGTCACGGAAAGGACTAGGCCTCAGCAAACATAGAAAACGCACCAGCAGAAATCTTTGCACATCTCAAGTTTTGAAGTAGAATGTGCCACATACATTTTGAACACTTGAGACAAGTTTCTTCTTCTTCTTCTGACTAGGGCCTGTGCTTACTGCTTTACGAAGTTTTGTATCAGAAATGACCGTATTCTTTCTACACAACCAATAAGCCCAGCCTCATGAACCGTGACATGACTTGGGCAATCTACAATGGAGTGCAATCCAGAGTCCGATGCGGCATCAAAACCGAGATTTCGATCATCACAATCCCAGATCATGGGAGACCGTTTAAAGAACTCTACAAACACACACACGGTTGCACTGCTCATTGAGTGCTAGTACAGTGGCCCTTTTGAAAGCGTAAAGTGTACATTGCTACGCGTAAACCTTGGTGTCGAGGAATACGTTACGCGTAACCTAAAAAGTACACGCTTAAAGCGCAGCGACACTATTAGTCCATTTTTCCATCCGTACATTGATGTTCATAACTTGGTCGCAGCTTTTAACGCACGTGTCAAGATATGACGTCTTTGTGCGCGCGTGAAACCGCCGTGCTTTAAAAACGGCGCGCGCAGTTTACTGGTTACGATCATCAAATACCCGCGCTGACGTCCTGCACTGAGGTAGGGAATAGAGAGTATAACCAAGCGTGTACACGCCATGTACGCATTACAGATCTGGATCAAGTTTTGCCGTTTCCTGCCCGTGTAGACGCAACTGGATACGATATCTGGAATCTGATTTGGACCCGATCTCGGGCCCGAGCTGGATCTGCGCTGCCGTTAGATTGCCCCAATGTAAAGTTGTGGAGGTACGGTTTACTCAATATGTAAAATATTCCTTGCATACAATGCTCCTGTGTTAACCATATAATTATTAGTAGACCTATGCCTATATGCTATTGCCAGCTGGCTATGATAGGCCTGGGTAAAGCACCGACTATCCTGCCTTGCTATGCTATACTTCGTCCTTCACCAACATGACCAACGGATACTTACGCATTTACATAGAAAATAAAAATGCAAAATATACACACTGCTTTTCTTGGGTTGTTGTCAAGTGTGTTGTCAACATACTATATTCCATATAGTATTTCACGGTTTCATGACATCCATTGGGTCGGTGAAAATCTTATGAAATTGCTCTTCTTTCTTATTTATTTTATGTTCAATTCAAGTGGTTTTGAGTTGTTATATTTAACAAGCAAAATGCAATTAAAATACTACGATAATAATCCATATCAAAATAGTCCAGAAATCCCTCTGCGCTGGCCAATATCGGTTCGAAAGTGATGTTTACCTAATCAGTATATGAGTTGCTTCATTGATAACTGGTGCAAACGATCATTCATCTCCTGGCGTGAGATGGTTTTCGTGACGTGCATCTTTTGTAGCAGAGTTCATAATGAAAGGACGGTGAATTCTGCCGACACGATATTTCTGATAATTGTGGGTATTTTTTGTCCCACACTGAGCGAGTGGTAACCGTGGCTGTGCCGATGTCTTTTCTTACAGATCATCGGAGGAATAACACGGATAGAACGGAACCACCCATGTGGGGCATCTTGCTCAGCATAACCTGGTTTACCTATAGATGATGTTACCTATGACGTCACTTGTTGACATTCATGACGCCCTCTGGTTGTTTTTCTGGCAGCAAAAATATTACAGTTTCTGTGACAGACCAACATAAAATCAGGGTTATAAATTACTTTTCAGTATTTTCCTTCCTGATCAAATTGGTCCACAAAATGGGCAGCGGGTAGCATTAGCTTATTATGCTTGAATCAGAAAAGTAGTATTATTTAATATGAAACAAAAAGTTACAGCCAAAAACATAATTTCCCCTGCAAAGTATAGGTGCTTTTGCTGCCATTTTTTTCTCTTACAAACAACGGGGGCTCCAATAAACATAAAACAAATGTCACATCATACTATAGGCTTTTCTGGCAAATCTTCCAACCCCCCAAATTCCATAAAAGGGGCAAAAGGTCACTTTTGGCTGATTTTTTTAATAAAGGTCAAAATTTAGATAATTTTTTGCATGATCGACATGCAAAAGTCCAAAAAGGAACCATTTTCTGGGGTTAGGTCCCTTTTATTTTAGCAACAATTCCACTTTAAAAAAAACTCCACTTTTTCGAAGTCCCGACCCCCCCCCCCCCCCCACACACACCACACAACTAAATCCTGCGTCGGGCCTGGGTGGCAATGCAGAAACGACTCTTTAAAGAGACACTGGCACATTTGAAATATAGCGCCTCAAGAATTTTTCAAAAGCGATATTTTTTGATGGTCTGTAAGGCTATTTTATTCAACAGACCTCACCCGAAATATTTAAGACAAATCAGCTTCCGTATGGGTAAACAAAACGATTTTATAATTTAAGTCGCCGGCGACGTTAACTTCATCAACGGAACGAAAATGGCGTGTAACCAAAAAACACGCACCGGAGCCGTATGATTTTTCCCACGCCTATGAACGTTTTGATCGGTCTATAACCTTTGATGTGGTTTTTAATATCATTGAGTACGAGTCAAAAATATTCATGTAAATATAACACATTTGTTGCTTAAAGTTATGGAAAACTACAAGTTGGCCTAAAACAATAAACACATTACCTGAGGTGTCTTATCCTCATATCATGTCCCTTCTGTTTTGGGGTATGTTACTTCTTATGTGTAAAATATATCTCTGTCGGCTTCCAATGGCTAGACTATCATTTTCAGCAATTGAAGGAATTTCATATTTTTGGAAAATGTGCCAGTGCCGCTTTAATAGGTACCGCTTTCTGCTTCTAACGTACTCTATATAAGGCTTCAATAAAATCCAAATAAGTTCTTGCCTAACATTTGTTGAGACTTTCTAAATCGTTTTTCTTCCTATACAGACGCACCGCAATAGACTGGAACCACCAGACCGCTGGTTTATCCACGGAGAAAGCAGCACATCAAACCGGAAGGTTAGTGTATACTCAAATCTCGTCTCTGTTTGCGTTCTACATGACTAAACTACCCGATGAACTGATTGCCATGACTGTCTGCCTGTCCTCTCTCTCCTCCTCGCTCTTCTCTTTCTTCCCTCTTTTTTGCTCTCCTCAAACAACTCTATAATCGCTCTCTCCAGTCCTATAGACCATGCTGCTGTGCCTGTTTCTTCTAGCTTTAACATCTGCTTTCTTCTTTCTGTGTTTTAAGGTTTCGTCACCACCGAGCCTGAAATGTCGAAAATGGTATCATTTTAAACTATATCACAATAATTTTTGGGGGATATAACTTAAAGTTCCATCGTTTGAATAGTTTGCGCAGTTAAGAGGGGGATTTTTCTGCCAGAATCGTTCATTTTGAAGAAAGCATGAACTTGGTGACATGACTTCTATAGCATCCGAGAGGTTCCAAAAAAATAGACCCCAAAAATATTACTTGCCCCCGGTGCCGCCATATATTGAATGTTCCAACCTGGCCTTTTAAAATAACGCGTTTTTTTTAAGCCATAATCTCTTTTTCTCTACAACACCTAGATGCCAAGATTCAGTGTCCTATACCTATTTTTTTGATACCAAAGGGACCATTTGTGTGTCTTATAATTTTCATCCAATGGTTCCATCGTTAAATATTTAAGATGCGCGCGCGCCATAATTGATTGAATTGGCCAAATCGGTGAATCGAACGTCCAACTGTCGCAAAAGCTCTAAATTTCCACGGTTTCTCGTGATATGTAAGAGGTGCCACTGCCTACGGGGAAGACCTTTTTGGAGGTCAATGGGCTTCCCTCCAAGCTCAAGAGCAAGAGCGGATAAAGTGCCTTCGGCAACGTACGACCGGGCCTAAAATCTCAAGCAGCAGGAGGAGATGAAGCTACCCCCTTTCCATCCACGATGGAGGATCTCACCAAGCCCACCCTACCCCCCCCCTATCAGGGCTAATCAGGCCCCTCAGCCTCAGCGCCAGGAGGTGGCACCGGCGGTAAATAGTGCGGGAAGCACCGTGGTAAATGACCGAGGAGTAAGGGCAAAGACAAAAGGTGGGGTCAATCCAAGGGTTGTGGTGGTCAAGGCGGGCAAGTCGCACCCTCGTCGCCTATGCAGGAAGCCCTCTGGCCACCTGTGGGTGGGCGTCATCTCATGGAATTTGAAGGGGCACGACAGGCAGTGACCGCGGACCTTGGGTTCTGCACGGTGTACAGCCCCAAGAATTAGCACTGGATTTATTTCACTTTCAATTAGTTAAACTTAAATTAGCATATAAAAATATTATAATTAATCTAATAACATAATATAAAATATACATGGTTTGTGTGCATAAAAACTGGGTGGTGTAGAATAAAACAGAAAAACGGAGAAGGTCTAGACCTTAGTGATTTCAAAGAAAAAGGTTTGGAAAGTTCTGGGGTTAACTCAAGTCCAGGAGAACTGACCAGACCAGGTTTCACTGGCAGAAGGTGCGCACTGCTGCATAGTTATGCATCACATACAGTGAGGGACATGCATGATCCAGTGTGAAACTAGATATACATGATGCACATGAAAAATACGGGAACATTGGAGGTGATTCTAGACTCATGATATAATGGACATATTTAGCACATGACTCATAGAGAGAGGACCAGATCCTCTAGGTATGGTTTGAGAGGATATATAAAGCTCTGGGCTTTTTTTTTTTTTTTTTTTTTGGGCGGGGGGGGCGGGGGGGGGTGGTGGGGGCTGAGAGAAGATGAGTCAGAGTATCACAACATCATGACTCCAAGGAGATTTAATACCATCGTGTTACAAGTTATTAGCAGAGTTTCCAGTTGACAGTGACAGTAATAACAGTCTAGTACAAATCTTCCATATAGTGGACATTGTCATAGTAGTCTCAGCTCCAGCAGTTCGTCCGATTGTGTACCGGGTTCGGTTCCGTATTCGTGGCTCGGAGTTATCCAAGGATAAACAAGCTACAGCATTTGGACTTGATATTTAGTCGACCTCCATGCTTCGGGAGTCATTAGGAGCTGGTATTCTTCAGTAAGGACAGTCGTCAGGGACAGTACCACTATTGGAAATGAAGTTTGCGCTGGAATATTCGCTGGACTGTTTGATCTGCATCTTATAGTAATCTTGCTGCAGCCCGCATCGCGGCCCACACCAGGTAGTAAGTTTAGTAGTTATTAATTAACAACTTTAGTATTAGATTAAACCTATTGAATATTGATACCGAATCGATGTTATAAGAGATGGATTAAACACACAATTAAACTAAATACTTTGTTTTAAAATTTATAATCAAGTTTCACAGTGTATTTCTAGTTATCAGGAGTTGAATCCGTAGTTGAGAGGTGGTTTGGACTGGTCAGGTGACCGTAACAAAATTGGGGCTCGAGTCCGGGAAATACCACTGTAAAAATACAGTTAAAATTTGAACAAATTTGATGTGTGTTAACTTGATATCGGTGCTATATTGTTATTCGTGACAGAAGTGTTTATACACGATGCGTTTAAAAACGCCAGAAAGGTTGTTAACAGATAGGGGAGAAGTTTGATGGGCTGAAAATGCCCAGATTAAGGAGTTGCCAAGGATTATGGGATGGAAGTGAAGGATTACATGAGAAACAGTTAATAAAAAATCAGTTGATAACACGTCTTGTTGAGGAAGATATTCTAGATGAGGGATGTTTGGAAAGTATATTTGAAATTGAGGTTGGTAGTTAGATAGTGCTTTGAAAATTACACAGTTGGAGATGCAAATGCATTGAAATGGCCACATTACGATGGCAAGAGAAAGAGAAAGAAAGACCAGATATGTTGGTTTTAGAACAGCAAAAGTTAGAAAAAGGAGGAAAAGGAAAGGCAAGACAAATTACAATTAAGAATGAGAACCTTGAATTAGAAAAGGTCCTTAAACAAGCAGGCAATAGATTGCCCAAATTGCAAATGGAAACAAAGAAAAAGATGACATTAAAATTGGAACAGAAAGAAAAAGAAGAGATAGGTTACAAATGGAGGAAAGAATGAATTGGCAAGAATTGACGCAAAACAAAATTAGAACCAGAAAAGTTAGAAAAGGGCACATCCAGCTCCTCCTCAGTCACACTCAGGTTTTTTAATGCCACTAGGAATATCAAATTGGTTCCGACATTTAGTGGAAACCGAAGTTTTACAAGTATTTTTTGCCACTTCGAGAAGATTGCCGAAGTATGAAGGGCCTAAATGAGCAAATGACAACTTTGCCTCAGACTGTGTTTATTGGAAAGCTATAGGATCTACTCATCCCTATCAATAGATCAGTGCAGTGATTATAAAGTAGTAAAGCAGCAGGTCTATTTTAAGGCCTATGAGTTTAGTGCCTGAGGCGTATAGGGAAAAATTTCGGAGTGCGAAAAACTTGCAGATCAAACTCACCGTTGAGGTTGCTAGAGTTCAGGAACAAATGTTGGATGGGTGGCACGTTCCAAGTAAGGTGAAAACAGACTTCAAATCAACTTAGGCAGTTGGTTTAATTGAGCAGGTTTCAAACAGTGCATTTCCTGCCCGACGATAAAAACTCATTTGGATGAACGCGATATCAAAGATTTTGAAAAATGCAGCGCAACAATTGCATATGA
Source organism: Ophioderma brevispina (assembly GCA_023653785.1). NCBI lineage: Eukaryota > Metazoa > Echinodermata > Ophiuroidea > Amphilepidida > Ophiodermatidae > Ophioderma > Ophioderma brevispina. The sequence continues at coordinate 2,324 of JAMKCH010030925.1, read as the reverse complement.
TTACGAGCCCCTGCCCACAAGTTGAGTTCCAGCAATAGTACGGTGGGCTAGTAAGTCAAGTCAGAATTTACAAGAGTTTTAATTCAAATAGGCCTTACCCAAGTAGATCATTCAAAAGTCATGTGTATACTAAAGAAGGGAAGTCAGCCAGGTTTCCCTCCAGTCAGGGGAATAAGGTCCTTCTAGTGCCAAACCAAATCAGGGAAGTGGTTAAGGTCAGATTTAAATTGCAATATTGGAAGGATTCAGGTCATGTTATGGCAAGGCTTTTGGAAGTTGATGGAAAGAAGCGATGGCCAGAAGCAGAAGTCTGCCCACGTTTGCTGTGTCCCTGTATAACACAAGTTAGTTCCCAGGCTATTAAAAAACAGAAAGATGTTTGAGTCTGAGAAGTTAGGGAAGCTTTTGAAGCATTTGTTTTGAGGTTCAGTGTCGCTTAATGGTGACAAAGTTGATCAAAACCTTAAAGATCATGCTGTGACCATGTTTTGGCCCAGTCATTATTTGGAGGGGTCATTAGCCTTTATGAAGTTAAGTGCACAGGTGAGAATGCTTGATCCAAGGTAATGGGTATGGATGTTATTAGTGTCCTTCTTCACAAGGTGATTTTAGTCTGATTTGGTCTTCATGTACAGTCATCGTAGAGTAAGGCATGAACTTGCCAGTCAAGGTGTTCAATGTTATAAGGGCATGATTTGGCAGGCGGAAAGTACATCCCGAACCAATTGTTTACGCTCACAATCCCTGCCAGAAATAGATAGTGAGATAGATGTACGGTTTATCCAGCCTGTGCAGATACTAGGAGTGGGCTAGGAAAGCCATGCTTGAAGCAAAAAGTGATAGGAAGGAGGAATACCTTGTCCCACATTTAGAGTTTCGAGGAACACGTTCATGACAAAATTAGATGACCAGGTCAACTTCCCTCTCAAGGGGAGAGAGGTTCTCCAACACCAAAGGCAGGCCTTGAGCCCGTGCATAGTGGGGATAATGATGACGATCCCTTGAGTCATAACAAGTTGTTTTCTTGAAAGAGAATGACCATTGCACTCAAGAAAATCTTATCAACGGGCAGTAACCCTGGAGGAGTCTGAGGACGTTCCGGTGTGTTTTTACAAACACAATGTGATGGCTGACGAGGAAATGGAGGCCCACCTGGTGCTCCGGCAAATGATGAGTGGAAATTATTCATCAGTTATTTGTCCCAAGGTTTATCACAGGGAGGTCATCATCAGTGCCCCTGATAGTCCTATGGCAGGACTTTTAGGAGTCAAGCAGACACCTGATAGGATTTTGAACACTTTTGGTGGCCTAAACACCGAAAGGATGTTCTGAATACTGTAAATCTTGTCATAACTTGCAAGTCGTTGGCAAGCCTAATCACAGAAAATCCCGCCCGCTCCTCTAAAAACGCGATACCACCCGGCATTCGGAGAGCCATTTAGTAAGGTCATAGCTTTGAACTGTGTATGACCTCTCCCTAGGACTACGTCGGGTAAAAGCAGTAACATTGACTTATCATGGTGTGCCTCTAACAGGTTTCCTGAGGCCATACCCTTAAGGAATATTAAGGCTAAACTGTATGAAGGCTTTGACCAAATTTTATCAACACTCTTGTAGGCCTACCTAAGTAAGTCAATTCAGTCAGATCAGGGGTCAATTTTAACAAATCTGGCCTATTTCAGCAAGTGATGTATGAGATAGGGATAGAACAGTACTGTCTAATGCCTACCATGCCGAGTCAGACAAGGAGCCTTGGAAAGATTCCCCACCAAACTCTGGAGAATATGATTAGGACTTACTGTTTGGAATTGAGAAGGACTGGGATGAGGAGTTTCATTGTTATTGTTTGCTGCAAGGAAAGCGGTTCAGGAAACCCAGGTTTCATTCCCTTTGAATTAGTTTTTGGACGTACAGTTCGTGGTCCCTTGAAACTCCTAAAGGAAAAATGGCTGAATGATGAAACTAGACCCACCTTTTGGACTATGTTTCCAATTCAAGTAAGCCTTGATAGGGCCAAATGAAATTGCCATGGGGAATTTGAAACAAGCCCAGACCAAGATGAAGAAGTGGTATGACCAAAATGCCAAAGAGTAGGGTTTTTTAGGCCAGAGATCCAGTTTTGTAGTCTTGTTTCCAATCCCGGACATCCACATGCAGGCCAGGTACCATGTCCCATACAGAAGAATCACAAGTAAATGAAGTTGACTACATAGTCAAAATGCCAAATAGGCGTAAGAGTAGGCAATTGTGGCATGTAAATATGCTGACGGAGTATTTAGGTAAAAATTATGATGGCATTGCAAAACCAGTGTGCTCTGTGAGTT
>JAMKCH010030924.1:0-16047 GCA_023653785.1 Ophioderma brevispina | reverse complement strand
TTACATACAACTTATTAATATATATATATATATAGTATTTGCAGTTCGGTATGAGATCCGCGTTGGGTCCCGATTTGGCAAATTAAATTGGTAAATAAATAGTGTGATGTACCATGATGCAGACTATTATGGTAATGTGTTTGGTTCAAGATCCGGTTTTTGACTCGATTCGGCAGGTTAAATGGTATGCATTATATGGTGTTATAAAGTATTTGCAGATCGGTACTAGATTCACTTCATTGCAGGATAAATTGAAAACATAGGATTTGCAGATCGGTACAAAGACCGCTTTGGGTCTCGATTGGCAGGTCCCAATTGGCAAATCAATTGGGTTACTTCAGCGTAATATAGCAGATCGGTATAAGAATCCGCTTGGGGTCTCGATGTGGCTGGTAAATTAAAAGTATTAGAGTCGGCAGATCGGGATAAGGTTCGCTTCGGATCTCGATTGCTGCGTAAAGGTTGTAGTAATTTATGGTCAATTGGTAAATCAATTTGGGTATTCAGCGTAATAATAGAGATCGGTATAAGATCGCTTTGCGGTCTCGATTTGGCTGGCTAAATTTGAAATATTATATATGATCTCGAGTGTCGGCAGATCGGTATTAGGTCCGCTTCGGATCTCAATTTGGCTGGTAAAGGTTGCTGTATTTTATGTGGCGTAGTGTGCCAGCAGATCAATATAAGATCGCTTCGGGTCTCGATATGACTGGTTAAATTTGTAATGTATGGTATTTTATCCGCAGATCATTTTATAAGATCCGCTGTGGGTCTCGATTGGCGGATTAAAATTGTAATTTATTTGTAGGACTTTATGTTCAAGGTGAGTGTCAGCAGATAGGTATAAGATCCGCTTTGGTTTCGATTTGCCTTGTTAAAATTTGTAATTGATAGTGTATTTTATGCTCCGATCGGTATAAGTCCTTTTCGGGTCTTGTTTTGGAGGCTAGATTTATTATTCATGGTTACGTCAGAATAGGTTATTTCTGTTGTAGAAGTTGATGGCGAAGCGGAAAAAGCCTTGAAATTTTGTAATATTTCTGATGTGTATATTTTATGTCACGCATTAGGAATTTAGATCAAAGTGGGAGGTTAGGAAGAACTGGCCTAGCCAGTTGTACGGTCGATGGCAATTGATACCTGCGGTTGGTGCTCTTCCAGGAAAGTCTTCCTAGCCATCCAATGAGGGCTGGATACAGAGAGTATGGTAACTTAAAAGGGCTAGAGGCTACATATTTGTCAGACCAGTTAAATTATTTATCAATTCAGGTTCATTTCTGCATGGATGAAAATGATTTGTTTTGATAGCCAAAATAAATTGACCTTGTGGTCATGAATGTGACGATGCCTCAGTTGCAATACGGGTGTGAAAATGCCTATTTGTTAGCTCTGTGGACAATATTATGTGTTATGGCACTGTGCAATCTGAGATATTATGTAAAATGGCATTTGAATAGTGGTGTCTGCGGGATTAAATATCAGATTGTGTGGTTGTAGTCAGGCTGTCAATTTATTTACAATTTCCCATGGGCAGATTCTTAGGATTTTGGGGTGTTAAAGTTGAACAGGATCCTTGCAAATAGACACCACGGGGATCCTAAGGCCACCTTACAACCCCCTGGTTGGTTCAGGACCATCAGGTGGCAGAGCCCCTGGTGGCTATGACACTTTAAATAGTTTTTACCAATTTGGGTGAAAATCTCGACATACAGTACATTTGACTAACAACAATTAGTATGAGTTAATAAAGTTTACTAAGTGTAACAAAGAAGCAGAACAATTAGTATGTGAACTGATAATTTATAATATTTGTAAAAAAAATCATTTTGTTTATAAATTTTACAATTTGTTCTACAAAGCATGGAGTGAATGCTCTCTCCACACCCTTGGATTGCCCTGAGTCTTTTTCAATGCACGGCAGATTAATTTGTTATGACTCTATAATTTTAAAAATTCATCATTTCATCCCCAAAAACTCCCAACCATAGGTCTGTACCCGGGGTCATATATGAACGAAACGACAACTGTTTGAATTCCTATAACCAGACAAACATTTTGGTATTAATTTCCAACAAAATTGGAGCAATGTTAGGTTTGTACCCCAAGTAAGCGTTCAATGCCATCAATCATGAAACATGAGAAACGGCAATGACCTATAGCTAAAGAGCTTGCTTTGGCATGCCCCCACCCAACTCTTGTGCTATTTGAGAGATTTGTATCAAATGCACCCCCCCCCCCCCCCCCCCCCTCACATTTTTGACAATCTACCGTGCTCCTGCCTATTAAAAAAAAAACTTCAATCAATAAGTTTGGTCTGGGTCCCCATAAATGTTTTTCATGTTTGACATTTGCTGCCCATTTAATACTCAAACCACCTCAATGCAACACATTGTGCAACTCCCACATGCATAAAAGAATGCCTGCAGTCACCGGATATCGTATTTTAGCGCTTTGGTGTAAACTTTGACTCGTTCTATGGCATTGCGCAGGGTGAATCGCATGAACTCTGGTGCTTAGTGATGAAGACATTGATCAGACAGTCAGTAGTGGACCTTGGAAAACACCCTGAAGATGGGAAAAATTTCACTGGTGTTGCTCGACTGAATAGAGAATACATATTTTTCAGGATATTAATTTTTACTTTCGTTCATTATAAAAGAGATACTCAATTATGGGGAATGATTAAAATGGCCTCTCATTACTCGCATATTTATACGTAACAAAAAATTCTGAAGTGATCTCTGAACTTCAGTAAAATGACATTCGTGATATAAAAATACTTTTAAGTATTAAAAAGCCTTTTAAAAAGAAAAAAAAATATTGAAAAGATTGACATATTCTATTTAAATTCATTTACAGATATAATCAGAAAGTATGAACAATTCAGTCAAAATTTTAAAGCAAATTCATTAAGACCAATCACTGTCTTATGATACACAAATGTCATAAATGATAACTGTGAAACAAATCAATGCAAAATATTTTTGTTGCTACAGTTCATTGACTCAACTTAATATCCGGGGCTTTTATCCCAACATAGGTATCTCTAATTAATTGTCATCAATAATGCTTCTTTGTTTCATCGTGTACTATGAGTCTGAACACTTCAGATGGAAGGGATTTTGATTGCCCAGATCGGGCAATAAAATGCCATGCGAATATCCGGCAACTGCAGGCATATACATTTATCTGGTGTTTATTGAATGATGGAAGTGGCATCTACACCGATCTGGTTCTGTTTTGTCAACTTAAAATTACACTAGACAATGTGGATCTTATGCTTAAATTTGTTTGCCCTTTCAGCCTTGGGTCAGCTTTGGAGGGGTGGTGTTTAACATTTTTTAAGTGATTTAAAATTTTGATTGTGGCAAATATATACAATCAATGTAGGAGGGGGTAAGCAGAATACACGGTATGTAACAATGCTATTTTACAACCGTTTAGGTTTGATGCAATTCATATATGAACAATAAAACATAGATCCAAATCCTAGTGCTTAAAGTAAGTTATAATCAATGCCCACCAATTCAACATGTCTAACCTGGTTCATTCTTTCTGGTATTCAATGGCCATAGAATGATGCACCAAAAAATGGGCGGTTTTTTAAAAAAAATGTTTTTATTTCTTTGTACTTCAAATGAAACTTTCTCATGATGTTGTTATAACAGTACCATAGGATTGTGGGTGTATAATAACAGGAATTTTATCACAAAGGTGATTTTTATGAAGGACATGATTTGAACGTAGCTATTTCACAAAATGATTAGTATATGGTGAAGCATATTGATTATTGATATGTAAAAACATGCTTTACTTGAAAATGAGGAAGGCCTCCTTAGAAATCTCCCAATAAGTCTTTAACATATTTAATGAATCAATTCCAAATCAGGTAAAATGAGAACTTAAGCTGTCTCTAAAAGTCCTTATACCTGACAATTTAACAAAATTGAATTGCAAAAAATAAATGCAATCTGTTCGCTAGTATATTCAAAACAGGTTGCCAGTTGACGCTATCTGTTAAATCATACCAGGTAAAATGCAATACCTAAGTGAAATTACCCATGAGATGATGTCCGTTTAACTCTCCTGCAAAATTTCCCAAACAAATCCAGTCGAAAATTGCCAAGCAGATCAGTTTTCACATTAAATATTTAGTGTTGGTCCTACATTGTGTAAACCCATCTGATCCTAGGTAGTATATGAGCCAAATGATAGATAAAGCTACAAAATGTTGAAATGTAAATCATCTGGTTAGAGAATTGATATGTTTGCATGTCTGGGGGAAAATAGTAAGCCAAGAAAAAAAAAAGTTTGTTCAGAAGACCGCATTGCATTTTGTTCAAATGGTCTAGGTTTTTACTCGCTTGAAAGATTTTGCTAAATTTTCGGAAAAAAATGAAAAAATTGGCACAAAAAAAAAAATGGAAAAAAGTGGTCCAAAAGGACAATATTTTTTTAAAGCTGCAGTTTGCCATTAGCATTAATTTTTCAACAACAAAAAATATAAAAACATTTCTTCTAAGACAAACTTGTTGTTTTGGGGGGGGGCCTTATTGTCACATAATTAAACTTTGGAGGAAAGACCACAGTCAAAACAATATGTCTCAGAAAACCACACACAAACTAAGCGAAATTAAATTTCCTTGTGTAGTGGGCCTTGATTTTTGACCCATTTTGCACCTTTTTATTTGGCTCCAAAGAAAAAAATTTGCCTGACAAGTGGCCAAAAACGTAAGCCAATAATGCGATTAAAAATAAATGTTTACTTTTAGGCAATAATTTTGAAAAAACTGCAGGTCATTTGGCAGTAGTTCCACCATAAATCACATGCAAATTGAAAGGACATAGCCGTATAAGGAATGAAGGACGTCCTCTATAGTTTGCATGAGGGCAGATGAACTTGAAAACGTTCCGATTTTAAAGGGGACATGTTAAAAGTTTAATTTCGCCGGTTTTCAAGAAAATCCCACTTTAATAAATTACCCTTTTTTTACTTTTTTTATATAAAATTATAGTATAGGCTTCAATGGGTAATTGAAATTTCCAAAATATGAACCCTTCCCCCCCCCAAGAACCACAATGCCGCTTTGCAAGGATGTGTGTTAGATTATTAGCAACATATATATGAGTGGCATGCGGTTCTTGGGGGAAAGACCTCATTATGGCATTTTTGTTTTCTGGGGGGCCTGAACATAAATGGAATGCCATAAACAAACAACACCTATTACATACAATCTCATACCACATCACTATGTCGTAAGGCATGCTACTCTACCAAGAGCTCAGTTCAGTAGCCGTGGATGGCGGCATTGGGCTTAACAACAGCTGCGCATGTTGCATGCCCTGGGCCTGGTTCCTTAAATCATACTAAAGTAACAAGGTGAGATTGACCTCACTACAATGGTGAATGAAAGCATTGACCTTGCCATGGGAATTGTGATTTTATTAGCTCATAGTGATAGCTAGCTTGCTCATGATATCAAAAGCGTGGCCTGGGCATGCTTTTTTTATTTTTTTTTTTTTTGCCAGTCATTGTGTGTATTCCGAGTTGCTGTGTGTGAAGACCGTTAGATAATCCAAATATCAGTAGCATAACCGCTATTTTACTAGCGCCAATGTTTGGGCTCGTCAGGCGAGCCCACCGTCATCACAGGGGCTGCTCTGTGGACTCTTTTTAGCTTATGAAAGATAAAAGGCGTGGTCTCGACGTCAATTACAAGCTATAAACAAAAGGGCAGCTATGCAACATCTTCTGTTTCTTCACTCTAAGCCAGAGTAATAAATGGTCATTGATACTCTTAGCTTTGCTTTTCAGAGGAGGCGAACATGCCCGGGAAGTTTCTCAGATTTTCTCATTTTTTCTTGATACAAGTGTTTTCTGGGGATAAACAAACCACATTGTGTAATGTTAAAGTAGTTGTAAACCACCACTCAAACTTGATGGGAAATATAACTATTGATATTATCAGAGGGCCTCTTCGTCCTTATCGGCGATGTCCTGGTATCTTTCAAAATCTTGTGTCTCTTTAACTTGGTACATATGTTTATGTGTAAGCCAAAATTTATAGAACAGTTTTACAACTAAAAGTCTATATCGTTATATTTTTGCAAAATGACAAAACAGGTTTTATCTTTCAGTAAATCACCATGACAAGCAACAATGACAATGATTCAAAATCACCCTTGACTTTCCTAACATTCCTGGTGTTGTAAACATTTGCTGAGCAATTTGATTTTCAGTTCAGTTTGATTCTTATATACCATTTTCTTCCCACCAAATTACAACACCAACTGATAAATCACATGAAGGTATATGACAACCAGTTACTGCCAACACGGCTGCTTGTCTACGACAGGCTCTTACTGAAGGTTGATTTATCATTAAAGATTATCTTGATAATTATTTTTTTTCAAAATAAGATAATTAGGCTCAAGAAGTGATCTTTTTTTAACCCTAAAAGGGCCCCCTCACATTTTTTTGTCAATCTCACCTATTGTATTTTTTAATGCCGAAAACTACATAACTTTTTCTTTGAAAGCCTTGCGCTCGATTTAAGACCATTTGATATAAAAATTGGATCGATTAAGCCAAATTAATTGTCGAGCAATGAGTTGCAAAAAAAAGATTGGGAGACTCGGCGACGCAGTCGGCCCAATATTTTAAACTCATAGCGAGACCATTAATATTGGGAGTAAACCATCCAATTATCATGATCATGTTTTGGATCTGATAGTTTCCACATTGGACCCCTTTACCCCCCCAGGTTGTCTATCTACTCCTCAAAACATGATAATGAACAAAAGCAGAAATACGGTTATGACGCGGCGTTACGTTATCGCGCACTGCGTGCGAGAAAAGAAAAGCATTTTTCATTGAAATTTAACGGAAACAGCAGAAATCCAGTTTTTGGCTAAGGATAAGTTACACATGTTTATCGTATTTATTTGAGGTATTTGTAGTAAGATTTGGCACATACTTGGACACACATCACGGCCAAAAAATCCAACTTTGGCTTGAAAAAAGGCGAAAAAACCATGAATTTGCGATTTTTTTTTTTTTTAAAAGATTTTTTGCATGACGATCAGGTGTGATGTCACTGTGACATCATTCAAGGTAGGTTGATACTTTTTTGGTATTCAATGGACTCGGGAGGAGCTATAGCTATCCGTTGGGTACACACATATGATAGTTCATCAATTCCCCCCCCCCTCGGTGAGAGGAGTCCAAAAAGCCGGGCTCTTTTAGGGTTAAACAAATATGTTAGAGGTGGGTGAACCTCAAAATGGAAAGCCTCGTCCCCAAATTTATTCAATCAAAACTGATGACAGATTTGTTTCTCTATAAAAATACATTGTGGTCAGTGTCGCCTGCCTCACAGTTTGTGAATGATAGGCCTCATATGACCTTGACCTTGATATGTTATCTTTGAACCTCATAAACAAATGAGGGTTTCGATGTAATATACATAAAACAAGACAAGTTTGGGGGGGGGGGGGGGGTGGGGGGGGGGGGGGGGGGGGGTTCCAATTTAACTTCAATTTTTAATTGAGGTCAATTTTACATTGTCAGCCTATATTACAAACTTGGGGGGGGACCTCACATGACACTTGACCTTGCGTATGTGAACTTGCCTCTCAACAAATGGGGGATCCCAAGTGCACCTATGACAGTTTTGGTTAAAAATATCACCAAGCAAAGGTTAATCATTTTTCACAACAGACAACGACACCATCAACAGACATTAATTCAGTGGATAAGTTAATCCCTATGTGTTTCCGGCCTGAAAGCAGACAACACAAAAAGAAACTGATAGTCTTTAAATATGACAAAATTATTTTGCACTGAGAATATTGAAAATCCAATATTTCCAATTGTAATTCTTACCCTTAAGGGAACACAAATCATAACAATAGGTGACATTTCATTTTTGCTATCGAGGCAATGCATAGAGACAGAAAACGAATCTGTAACAAGCAGCCCAAAGACTTATACTGGACGCATTTGATTCATTTTACAGAATGTCTTACAATGAGATGAGATTATGACAAAGTCTTATTTCAATTTTGACAGCACTACATATAGATTACCCCAAGCGGATTTTTGTGGAGATGAAAATCTTATAATCTTGAAGAATGTGTTAAGTTTATTTAAACTCAGAATTGTTGTTCTCAAAATAAAACCCAATCAGGGGCGTAACAGAGGTCAAATCAAAGGGGGAAAAATTTCCTGATACCAAGGGCAAATTTTCCCAGTTGGAGGTGATTGGAGCAGATCTTCCTGATTGGAGGTGAAAATTTCCCAGTGAGCAGGCAAAAAAAGGGGTGATTTAGCATGATTTTTTCAAGCTTCCCTTCCTGATCAAAGTCCTCTGGGGTGGCACCCCCCCCCCCCACTGACTGTTAGGCTACTGCTCACAATGACAGTTTCTGGTAATTTGTGTGGGTAGGGTCACAAAGGCAACATTTTCAAGAGTGTTGTCATGGCCAAAAGTGTGCTTCCTACATAACTAATGTCTTTGAGAGTCTTAAAGGCTGACTCAGAGATTTCCAGATGAGGGCGCCCTCAATTTTCAAAGAAATCGTGTTTTTGCATATACATAATGCTTGTCCATGTTCAAGTCACTGTGTGAAATAGCTAAGCTCAAATCGAATTCCTTCATATAAAAAATCACAACGTTGTTATATTTGTTATACACGGTGTCCTATGGCACGTAATACTGTATATAAATGTTTTACTGCATCAAAATGAAAGATCAGATTCATCTCAAACTTCGAAATTGTGCATTTTAGGTTACTATCGTTACTTCTAGTTGAATATTTTTAATTATGACACCAACAAATTATATTTTGAAATCTCTGAGTCAGCCTTTAAGGTCACTGTCATTGTGAATGTCAAAAGGGTATGTATTTAAAAAAATATATCGTCAGTTATGCCAGAAAAAAGTTAAAAGAATCCCACCAATTAGGCTGCTAATTTTAAATGCTACCAGATCAAATATGTTGGCAGTAAATTACTAGTATATCTAACCCTTTATTAACCGACTTGCATCACTGGATCATTAGCTCCATTTTGAAGAAATTGTACTAAAGCCAAAACAAATTATTGTCCCAGAGATTGCATTTTTGTCCCTTTACTATTTACTTTATCTAGTAAAAAGTTGAGTATTTTAATTATGAAAAGAATCAATTGATCATTGTACTGGTGATTATTGATGATATTATAAATATAGATATTTTATAGGATCAATTATCCTGTAGTTTCTTTATGGGAGATGCCTTCTTTAGATCAATTTAACTCTAAATAGCCTAATGTGGCTACCCTGGGAATTAATCAACATAAGTGCTATATCATATATAATAAATGCAGTACCCTGAAAACCTGGGCCTAATCCAAGACCACTCCTACCTGCAATACATGAATGGTGCTACATGTCTGTGGACAGCTTTGCTGTATGATCTTTTTGTTGTCTGCTTTTTATGGTCCATTATTTCAATTTGATAATTTTCACATACAATTTTCTTTATAATACTGTGCAAAATATGACCTCAAATGTTATACCAACTGCCCAATCAGGAAACATGGATTAGTAAATGTTACCTTCAATCTTTGGTAAGTGTCTGTGTGTAGAAGACATGGGTCGCAGGAAAGATGTAATTGTTGTCTTCATTTTATTAAAAAAATTATTTTAAAAATTATTTAAAAATTATTAAAAAATATTTTAAAAATTATTAATAATTTTTTATAATTTTTTAATAATTTGTAAAATTTTTAAATAATTTTTAATAAATTTTTTAATATTTTTAATAATTTTTAAATAATTTTTAAATAAAATGAAGACAACAATACATCCATTGTTGCAGAAGCAGAATGTTGTCTCCCACTTGATGATTTTAATAATTTTTTAATAACTTATTTAAATGACATTATATTGTCATGTATGAGTCAGTGAAACATTCTGCTTCAAAATTACGACTCATGGATAATTTCTGTATGAATCCATCATCAAGTGGGAGCCAACATACTGCTTCTGCAACAGTGGATGTAATTGTCTTCATTTTATTAACAACTGTTTAAAAATTATTTTAACATTTTATAAATTATTTAAAAATTATTTAAAATTGTTTTTTTTTTTAATTTTCAATAATTTTTGAATCATTTATAAGTTTTTAAATAATTTTTGAATAATTTTTTAATAACTTATTGTCATGCATGAGTTAGTGAAACATTCTGCTTCAAATTATGACTCATGGGTAATTTCTGTATGAATTTATCATCAAGTGGGAGACAACATTCTGCTTCTGCAACAATAGATGTAATTGTCTTCATTTTGTTAAAAATTATTTTAAAAATTTAAAAATTATTTTAAAAATTTAAAAATTATTAAAAATATTAAAAAAATTATTTAAAAATTATTTTAAAAATTATTAAAAAATTATTTAAAATGATTTTAAAAATTATTAATAATTTTTAAATAATTTTTAATTTTTTTTTTTTAAATAATTTAATAATTTTTAAATATTTTTAAATAATTTTTAAATAATTTTGAAATGATTTCTTAAAATTGTTAATAACTTATTTAAATGACATATTGTCATGAATGAGTTAGTGAAACGTTCTCCTTCAAATTACAGCTCATGGATAATTTCTGTATGTATCCATCATCAAGTGGGAGATGACATTCTGCTTCTGCTTCAGTGGATGTAATTGTTATCTTAATTTTGGAAGAGTTCATGGCATGTTCATGCACTTTGCAATAAATAAGGCTCAGAGAAACAGTACTTGTAGTTATTAAATTCCTTAAAATCATCTCAGTATAGTGATGTATAACCCTAACCAGCTTTTTACACAGGGTCAGGACAATGCCATCTTGTCCGTGTTGTGCATGTTAAAGCTGTTAAAAGTCTGACTCAGAGATTTGAAAGATGAGGGGCCCTCAATTTTCAAAGAACCTATGCTTTTTGCAATACATAATGCTGCCAGTATACACTGTGGAAATAGCAAAGCCAAATCGAAGTCATCATATAAACAATCACAACTTTGTTATAACATCTGGATCCGGAATTTTTGTTAGACACGGTATCCTATGGCATGAATAATGTACTACATGTTTACGCATCAAAAACGAAGATCAGATTCACTCAAACTTCAAAATTGTGCAGTTTAGATACTATCTTTGTTCTAGTGACTCATTTTAATGTATGACACAACAAAGATATTTTGAAATATCGGAGTCAGCCTTAGTTAGCATGCAAATTTACAGTGTGATGCCAAATTTGTGCTACATCATTGACATGCACAAGGCAGGGGATGGATTATTCAAGTATTAATTTGCTAAGTTAAGTTAAAATTCACACTAATGTGCACTTTTCCAAGGCTTTCATCAGCTTTCAGGGGAAAATGTTTTCTTTGGCCTTTCCTGCGACCATTTCTAGTAACCTACCAACATACGTAATTGCAAGAATGGTTGTGAACTCTAAAGCCAGTCAATTTACATTGTTTAATAATATTCCTTTGATGTTACAGTAAAATGGGGTATGGTTAATGGACAGATTACCTGTCCAATGAAAAAGATAACTAGTTTTTGTAGATCGTATTTCTTTTTAGATGAAAGGAAGTGAAGCCCTACACGAGCTTTGGGAGTGAATAACTGTAGTTTTAAATTCTGAAGTGGAGCTTCAATGATAAATGGGGCATATTGAATTTATGTCAAATAATAGAAGCTTTAGTAGATATTGTGTCACGTGCCTATTGAGTAAGATATACGGTTTTAGTAGATGGCCAGATGGTGTTGTGCATGACATAGGTACGATGGGCTTTATAAAGGGAAATTATATGATCAATGTGAGGAAAGGATGGCATCAGCAGATAAACCATGCTTTTGGAACAATGATACAAGAGGACCTTAAACAGTTAAAGCTACAATCGTTCTTTTTTAACAAATCAAAAATGCTGATAGTGGCTTTAAGTGGGCAAATAGGTTTTAATTTAAGGTGAATACTAAATTAATATGAAGCTTGGATTCTAATAAATGCTATATTTGATGCAATGGTAAAAATCAGATGGAAGATTCTCAAATTAGATGAACTTTTTTTTCTTTCGTTCTGTATTTTTGCTTTTATTGTTTGCTGTTGCGGTTCCATTCTAAAAGTTTGGGAACCCTTACAGATATAAAAGTTCTATTTAAATTCAGTAGAGTGAACCTCAAGCAGGAGGGTTTACCCAGTGCTAGAGGAACAGCAAGCTGTAGTAGACAGCCAATGTATCCTATTCTCATGTCAGTTAAAAAAAGCAATGTGGTAGATTGACAGGATGATTTTGGTTCAATGCTGAAAATACCATGGACTTTGGTATCTCAACATGTGCAAATTTATTCATGCTACGTTAAAATGGAGCGTTAGGAGATAGGCAGATGTTTTGTATTCAAATACTTAAGTAAGATGGAGCCATGTTCTATGAATGTTGGCTAGATTTAATCGTAAAGCTTAATGACAATACATTTCACAAATCAGGATAGCTTGGCGCAACGTGTATAAGCTATAGATGACGCAGTAAATAATAAAAAAAAATGGTTTGTTGCGTTAACCCGACCGACCTAAATAAACTGCCGACTCAAATAATTTTATGCAATTAGCACAAATAAAAAACAAGATTCGCGGATGCCGACCATTATTTTCATCCACAATTAAAAAAAATAATTTTTCCCAACCACAAGACAAAAAAAATAACAAAACAAGACAACAAAGCAATACAACAAGTAAAATAACAGATCTTTTGTCTTGTAAATAGTAGCAGTGTAATCATTTATAGGTTAAACACATTAAGATCTAAAAAAAAAAAATTGACGACCGACCCTGATATTTGTTCTCCATTACGCCAAACCAAACAATTTTTGTTATGCCTTATATACAAATAATTGCTTACATCCCAAAGGATACAAAAACATTATAATAAAGTTATTGTGGACATGAGCTACAAAGTGCCTTTGCAATTATTCATAGGGGCCCACACTGCCTATAAGAGCATTGATGGTATGCTCTGGGCAATTAATTAGTAGCAATTTATAACTTTTAAATTCCAACCAAACAGGACTACTAAACTCAAAGGTGAGTTACTTGTTTAAGGTACTGTTGAGAATTAAATAATTAGTATTTGTATTTATTATTGATACATATTAAAAAATAATAGTGGTTTTATAATCGACTAATTTTTACAGGAATATGAACATATGACAATGATCATTCTTGAAAGAACGATAAAAAATATCCCGGAAAGAACACGACAAATGCACATTTTTTCGACAGGAAAACAGTGTATCCTTGTTTTAGCATTACCACTATCCATAAACAGAATAGATCGTGAAAGAGGTGGAAAGGAGTAGGGGCGGCAGCGGCCAGACTTAACTCTATATACTAAGGATCGCCTAAGCAAGGAATTGGCTGATGTGATGGATGATCATTAGTCATACCCGCTTCATGATAGTTGCTGTATGTCAGCTGATTAGGTCCGGCCGTTATGTACTCCCTCATGCTTGGACCAGACCGTTACCTTTCCTCTTTACTCGGGCAATTAGGCTCCACAATTCTAGGCATCAGCGTGGTGAGCATTACTGTAGTCAGCTGTTACAGAATATTATTATTTTTTCACTTTGATAAATGCTCTTTATGAAAGGTTTATATTTATAGTCTTTGTTGCGCTCCATGTGATAAATTTCCATTCTGGATAATAAAGTTTAACTTGACTTAGAGACATAATCTTAGGCCAAATAAAATATTTAAGTTCATAAAAAATCGAAAAAATAAACCTATTATGCAAAAGCATTCATTAGTTTGAGAAAAATGGCTATGTCAAATTTTTAATATTTTTCAAATAATTTTAAGCCACTTCTTTTACCAAACCGCTGCGCAGCCAAAATTCTACATTTTTTCCGCGAGACTAAACCAACCACAACACCGTATTGAAATGAAATTAATGTGATTAAATGCCATTTGAAAGTCATGCACACAGGCTGGCAGAACAAAAGTTTTGTGTACCCTCACCCCAGAGGGGTGTTTGAAATCAATCCCACAATGCATGCAATATGCCTATACTGTAGCTACAACACTTATGGCAGTACAGGGATAAAAAGTGTTCCAAAAGTTTAAGAACTACAAGGAACAATATCATAAATTCATTGATTTAAAAAATTCCCTAAGTAGTAATTAATGCTTTGTGGTGATGGTGAAAATGAGCCTAGAAAGTCAGGATTTGTATTGGGAGTGTTAAGAATAGATTTTGATTGGATCACATACCTGTGAGGTGAGATTTCCCAAACTGGGGCATGTGGATGACTCAATACACCCTTGCCTCACCCTAAACTATAGCTCTAACCCTAACGCTATTTCTAAACCCCTATATAATTGAATCCATACTTATACCTGCTACTTGTCAGTTTATTTGGGGGGCAAAGATGTAACTGAGGGCAACTAACAAATCCTGAAAGCAGTAATGAAATCCTGAAAAGTGCGTTAAGATTGAGCAAAAAGTGCACAAAATGGGCTGAAAATGAAGAAAACTGCAGAAATTTTGAGTGATCCATTTTCTGAAATCAGGAAATTTCCTGAAGAGGGGGGATTCTGAGCGGAGGTGCTCACCCCCCTGGTTACGTCATTGCTAAATTGCTTCCATACATGCAGTGGCATAACCAGTGAGAGAGCGGGGGGGGGGGGGGGGGGGGCCCCCTTTTTTTTTTTTTTTTTTTTTGGGGGGGGGGGGGGGGGGGGGGGGGCAGGAGCCCCATTCAAAATCTCAGTTACCCCGTCTTTCCCCCATGAGATCAGGAAAGTAATAATAAATGGATAGTTTTAACAGCATACCATGTTTGCCTTCGCAAAATGTGTTGTGTGATGGCCCAAATTATATGGTTGCCCCATGCCTGTCCCAACAAATGAAACTGTCTGGTTATGCTCAGGGGTGGCACCAGGGGGTGGTGGGAGGGGGGAGGACAACCACTCCCCCAAGAGTTTCAAAATTCAGAAAAAAATGGGTTTTAAGTAAAAAATTGCATTAAAATTAGGGGGTTTACCAATATGATTTAATCGTGTAATTTGTTGCCCTCTCTAGGATTTTTACCCTGGTGCCACCCCTGGTTATGCCACTGCATACATGAAGGATAAAGGGGAAAAAAATTAAATATTTTATAGTGTAAAGATGAACTTTTGTACTTAACAGTTACATTTATGCAGGGCTACTAACTCTAACAACTCACAATGCATATTTGATGAAGCAAAGTTAAATGATATTAAACTTTAATTGCTTTTGAATAGAGAAGTAATTGAGTGGAATTACATGTCAAAGTGCTCCCATGTAGAACATAGTGATGCAAGTGTTTCAACATTGCCCATTCTCAACACAAGCTTCATTGATTGTGTTGGGCCACACCAGGCGCGGATCCAGGGAGGGGGCGGAGCCCATTTTGAGCTATTTTGGACCAGTTACAGCCTTTCAGCCCCCCCCCCCGGTAATTTTGACATTTTTCAAATCCTGGATCCGCCATTGCACACTATATGACATTTAGCTTCTGCCTCAATCCTACACCACTCAGCACATAAAAAGTGAGCTTAAAAACCCTTATTTTTTTCAACACACCCAGAGTAAATTATTTAGCACAGTTCTATTTAATTGTAATGTTAAGGGCAAAAATGAGGTTTGTTTGGTAACTGGCAATTTTTTATACAGCAGTCTTTAGGGTCATTCCATTCTTCTTATATTCAAATGGTAAATGGAGCTCATTCTGAAATCTTGGATTAACTTTGACCACTTTTTTAATATAACTATATTGCATTTTCAGACGGGCATGCAAGAAAATGGTCCGCCAAAGATTTTGATCCTTACGGCAACCAGGTTAGTGGTGTATAACCCCCAGTCTTAATTTTAAAGGTGCGTGTTCCGATCGTCTTTGGGACCCCCCTGATTTTCCCGGAAGTAGTATCGATTTTGATATCAGATGAAAGGCCATATTTTTCTCATTGTCACCATGAAATTTGAGTCCTCAAATCCATTTCATTCCC
>JAMKCH010030923.1:0-24300 GCA_023653785.1 Ophioderma brevispina | reverse complement strand
CGTCTAATTTACTTCGAAAAACGTTTTGCTTTTTCCTTAATAATTCAAACATGATGATTTCATTTTTTGTCAATAAAAATAAAAAAGATAAAAAAAATATTTTCTAACACCGATTTCTACCGCCTTTTTATGGAATGATTCAGAGTTCTCTAGTTTATATCGCCACACTACTTGTATTAATCAGTCTCTTTCCGAAACATATCACCATGAATTCAGTCCACAATTAACCCTTACGACTGTGGTGTCCTTAGCCTGAAAGGAAAAGGGGGGTTATTTGAACCACAGATTTAAGGATTAATAACATTTTTTCTCATCAGTCAGTTTACAGATAACACATTTTGATTGTCCCTGTCATTGATTCAAAATTCAATCGCTGTTGACCCAAGGTTGAGGCGCCTACACAGTATGCCCTCTTCCCAACCAACTCTCTCCTCTCTCTCACTCTCTCCTCTCTCTCTCCCTCTCTCTCTCTCTGACCTCGGGTCGAATACTTTTGGTGATGTCAAATTATATTCCCATGTATGTAAAATGCCCCAAATGTACGAACCTGTGGAAGTTTCCAAAACTGTACTAAATAAAGTATTTAAACAAGCAACTGATTATCTGCAAATATTTGCTCAACAGATTTTCATGGGCCTGAACAGATTACTCATGATATTATCTCGTATGTTCTTTAAAAAATGGAAAAAAGATGTTTACAGCATTATACGCCAATATAATGAAACAATTTTTCTCTGCCATTCCAATGTTCCTTGAATTCGCAGATGCTCGCCGTGATATGTTGAGGTGGAGAATGTTCTTGGTTTTTTTTTTTTTTGCGAGTTTCCGTCAATGATTTGCAGGTCCTAATGTCCACTGCCATTTACTCTCTTTAAACTCGACGTGACAGGGATTAGTTACGTTGAATCCTTTTTTTCGTCGTCACCAAACTTATTCGACATCAGATAATGGATTGTAAACCGGTGTGAACAGAATGATAGTACCCCTGTTTCCATGATTCCAGCACCATATACAATATGAAATAAAACCTGAAAGTGTTTGCGTAGTAGAGTCGAGTATATATTCAAAAACCTTTATAACCCTTGCCGGCGGACTTTTAATAGCGGCATAGTTTCACGAATCCACCCGAATGTGTTCAATTGATTATTTCATTAAATATATGTATAATGTTATTCTTAATGAATTGTCCATTAATCCTCTGAGCTGTTATAGTTATTCGGATTATTTATGCATTATACTGTATCTACCCGTCTGCTCATCGCCACATCTTTTCAAATGCTTAAATATTAATACATGGAAGTTGTATCTTTCAAAGAGCTTGCGATAAAAATTTCACACTTAATGCTGATGCTTTTAATTGGCAGTTGTAGTTACTAATGTTCGGCAAATGATGTATATTCATAAGACTGATTAAGCACAATGGACGATGAATGTGGATCTTTAAATGCTTCGCCATTTGCATTTCTCAGCACACTTCATTTTAAAAACTGTCGCTTAAAGATAACGAACAATCAATTAAAAACTTCCGTAAGAGAAGAATCGCGGCATTTCTTCTCTATATTCTTCCTTTGTTCCTCCCTTTAAATTCACTTTGGTTTTATAGTAGAAGAACAGACTGTAGATCCCTGACCAAACTCCGATCGATGTTGAAAGTTTTTGACGTTTGTCTTGCCCGCTTCATCAACTTTTCCGGCATTTTTGGGAAGGGGCAAGAAAGTTAACACTGGGGGAGAACTGTCGCAACTGAATTAATATGCATGTCAATTACTCGCCTTTTATCATACGGAATCTAAAATGTTAGTTTTGTTATGGATCCGACTTCAAATGAGACGCTATGGCCAAAGGTCAATGCACCTTCAGTCATGGTCAAATGTTAATATAAAGTATTGTTAATATGTAAAGTTTAATTATATGTGTTTTTCGTGTATGACAAATTCATTTTGCAACTTTTAAACAGTAACAAATGTTCGTTCTTGACCTTGAAACCTGAAATAGCCGCCATTTTGCATTATTAAAAGTTGCAAAATTGATTTTTTTTTTTTGGCCCAACCTCTGGTAAATGTGAGAAACTTGTAAAAAATGGGGTGAAAATTATTACGGGGTAAACTTAAAATAAAGTCAAAATTGCTGTGTTTAATGTACATCAATGTAATTGGCTGATTGTAAGGATTACAAAAAGTATATAGTTTGTCTAGGTTTGAACCGGAAGTTACACGGCTACATTTCGAGGGTTGCAATCAGAAAGCCTCAACTCAAACTGCTTTTGAGAAATGTGATGTTTAATATTTTGCGCACTAAGCAAATCTATTCATTCTCAAATGTAAACATCTCATAAAGCTCATATATGGTATTGTAAGCAAACATTATATAAACTTTAGTAAACAGAAACAATTTTTAATTATGAACACAGATTTAAAGAAATTCTTTAATATTTTCTTTAAGTAGTGCTGAGTTACGTCTTTCTGACGTTAACTGAAAAGGTAATCTGTGAGTTTACATCTCAATCATTGCCTATGATTGACACATTATTCAATCAGATGTTTAAGCATGGTGTCAATTACTTTGGAATGTTTTAAAAAAAGGAAACATTAACAAATCATCAATATATGTGGGATAGGGAGCTAAAAAGCCTGTTGCAATTCTGGCAATTGTGGCAAGCTATGAAGCCGCCTCAACTCATTGTTTGGCCAAATACAGTTAAGTACCATCAGAGGTCGTAACTCTCAGAGTTGGCTTTCTGTTCTTAACAAAGTTGTGCACCATAGAGATGTGGTGAGGGTTATTTTTTGCTTAATGGGCCATAGAAGTAGACTTGATTTGCTTCATTGTTTTTAGAATCTGTAGGTGTTACAGATTGTTTTGGTACCAAAACCTCAAAATCACCAAAAAGTGAGTTACGTCCTTCTGTTGTCAACCCTCGATTTGTTTTTGCGGTGTCCGCTTCACGGATGAGATTGTTTATAATTGTCTGACTTTTAAGTACGTTTCTTTTCATACCAAAAAATATTTAAATCGGCCCTATCGTTAATGAGTTATTAATGGGGGTCCCATGGACCACCCTTAGACACTATAAACGGAAGTCGGCTGAGAATATTTTTTTTTAAATCAATGAACTATAGCAAATTGTTTGCTAATGTATGTGCACACATACATGTGTAAACATTATTACATTATGTATACAAGTAAACATTATTATTAATATTATAAATAATTTCAAAAACGGTTTCATCGTGAACGTTGGAAACCGTTACTGTACCAAATCGATAGGAAATGCGTGTATTTTGCAACACCCGTAACAATATATGTAATGTATGTTTTCTAGAGTAGATATCAACATAATTATTTGTCAAAGTGTATGATGTAAACGCAAGACACATTGGCGTTTACCGTCTTTTTGCCCAATTTTTGCGTCTTTTGATTTTTGAAAACAATATTTTGCCCCTAATTTATAGCCCATTGCTGATTTGGTGTTTTCTTGTGACCATGTGGTTTAAAGTGACACTGGCACGTTTTCAAAAAATATAAAATTTCTTCAATTTGCTCCCAAATAATATTCTAGGCCATCGGAAGAAAAAAAATATATTTTACACATAAAAATAACATACACAAAACAGATAGGGACATTACACACTAAAAACGCAAAGTCAACTATGCACCGACTAAAAAATGGGGTCAAAATTATGACCACAAAAAGGGTCATTTCACACGTTTTTGACCACAAAAGTGGCCAACATTTTAACCCCTTTTAGTCGGTGCATAGTTGATTCAAAACGGAGACAAAAACGACCCCGTTGTTGAAAATATTTTTAGGGAGTAATAAGAGGTAAAGACATCCAGGTCATTTGTAGTCTAACTTTTAAGTTCGCCTTAACTTTAATGAACAAATGTGTCTATTACATGAATATCATAGACTCGTATTCATTGATATTAAAACCACAAAGGTCACAGACCGGTCAAACAAGGTTCATGCCGTGGGAATCAACTCCGGCGTGTGTAATATAACTTGGATGCATTTTTAAATTTAAAAAAGTAATACTCTTTCATCTCTTTCTTTCTTTGTTCAAGTAAATTACTCTTACAAAAATACAACTTAGAAATATTATTCTGATCTAAAAATTCTGTCTCCTCTTCGTCATCGTTTTTATCAATTTGAATTCATCGCTTGTAACTATCGTCTGATTGTAGTTGTCGTTGTTGTTTATACTCGATTCGCGCTGATATAGGGACAACCTGTACTTTTTTACAGGTGAGAGCTATTTGTGAGGGGCGGACACCAAGTAAACTTTGTAGCACTCCCAGTCCGTGCGTTCTTAATACTGTGTGCTCTACGGTCAATACGATATGCAGTGGTCAAAACGTAGAGGGTCATTGGTAAAAGTAACGTACGTTAAAATGTGAAATACTACCTTTATAAGCAGAGATAAGGCAGGTGCGCTATTGAATTCTGAATATGGTAACAATGGTTTTTGTGCTGTCCACACAGGTGATATGGGGCCTCATCATTACTTTCATACGTTACCTAAACTCATACGACTAATATACAAAAGTCAATACTGTAGATGGTCCAACGCAGTTCTTAAGAGTTGAAGCACGTTGGATACAATATTTGGAATTGAAAACCTTGGCCTAAACACATAAAAACACAAACACAACTTTGTACTTAACGTCGCCTAAATTAATCTTCTTTATTCAAAAGAATTCGGGGAATTATTTTGCCAGGGTACATTTAGGATGTAGAGTAGAATGACCATACAGTATAAACATATCGTTCAGTAAGAAGTAAGAATTGAATTATTTTTCCATGCTTACTCTGTTCAAATTCTAAATATCATTTTTAATTCCGTCATTCTAATACCATATTCTTAAACACTTGCAATCAAAATACTTAACATGTTTAAACACTTAGCGCTTTTTCAGTGACCATGGAAAAGCGTTTAATCCCTAAACACCTTTTTAACAGTGAAGCGATGTGGATGATGTATTAATCGATTCTATTAAAACTGTACAAAGTTCAATTCTGAAAAGTACAGTAAACAAAATTAAGTTTGTACTTGGCCATTTTCCTTTCAAGTCACTTTCTATTGTTAGACAGTGAAGTGAGTTCTTGGATAGATTAAATGCTTCTTCCCTATTTCACCTAATAGATATGGCCCAAAACTTTTCCCCAGCTCCTATATCAGCGCGAATCGAGTACAGCTACTGTTGTATATACTTGTTCTGAACTTATTTGGAACTTTTTTTTTTTCTTTTGTAATGGTGCCCAACACACGCAGGCATGTTTTTGTTGTTGCTCATACATTTTTGCTGTGTTTTTTAGGATTCATGAATGAAATGAATGGTTACTGCTGGTATGAGGGCAGATGCATGTTCTGAATGTTTCCGTCAAAAATGTTTTGTACTGCATGGACGTAGTACCTCAAGCCCTTACTTATTAATATGCATATTTCCTATTAATAAAATCTTCCTCTCCCAAAAAAGGTAGAAGGTAGAAGGTAGAAAAAAAAAGTAATCGAATCGTGTGGGATACAAACGTTTAGAAGTTAGAAATTGCCGGAATGCAATTGTCCTCCTGTTTATTATACATTACCTGCTGCAAGAAATTTGCAAGGTGTCAAGATTGTTCCATCCGAAATATGAAGTGCTTAATAATTGCATATTAGTCTGTTGAATTAGAACAGTATTATGACTCTCCTTCGGCAATAATATACGCAATTAGCTTCCCCGGGGAAAACAGGATGACAAATTTTAAGAAAGATACACACTTTTGCAATATTATGTATTATATTGCAAAGCCAATTAAGCCAAAAGGGCATATTTTTGTTTCAATTTCTTATACGTTATACTTTTTTCCCAAGGGTGTTCAAAGAAACAGCTTGACTGAAACCATGTTATCGGTATACTAAATGTGAGATATATTCTTTTACCATATCAGGTACCGGACTATTGCAGAAATTCCGCTGGTTATGGAAAGCCTGAATCTATAAAGTAATATTTAACTTGCCCATTTATCATGGCATTATTAGATCATAACCAAGCTCCTTTGGGGTTTTTCAAGTTTTAAGAAATTGCTCTTGCGCTTATTTGATGTATCTAATGTATCTTATTTTACAGTAGAGCCAAAGCAGCCCCCTAAGTATTTTAATTCGACGTTCATTATCTCGCCTAAATAGGTTTCTATTCCAAGCCTGATATGATTTTGATGTACTTCATGAGTTTCCAATTATATCTGTTGCTACAGCAGACGGCTTTCAAGTCAGCCGACTGTTGTGAGAATGTTTAATAAATAAACATATGCCTTTTGTGTTGACGGCGGCCTTTTAGGAATTCATTGCAACGAAGGTTGCGCTACAATTTTTTCCATGGCTTCGGATATTGATTCAAATATGAAGAACATTATATATAAAGTAGGTTATACATATACCAAACGACTTCTTTACCAGAGGACCCTTGATACTAATGCTAGAACCTGCATCGCTCGATCACTAGGTGATGATAATTAGTACTTTGTAACTTTGGATATTATTCTTGTAAGCTTGCACGAAGTCCAGCAGCTTTGGTTAGATTTCATGTTTCGTTTAGGGTTATAATTAGAGATATTGAGGTTTATCCCATTGGCAATGGGATTTTTTCCCATTGCAATATTTGTCTTTGTCAAAATGTTGTCCACCAACCGTGACAGGATGGCCGCGCCAATAGGCGCGTGTCAATGGCGAAGCCTTCAGCCGAGCATGCGCAGGAGATCCCAAATGAGAGGGTGCTATACCACATCGTATCGCCTTGATGAAAGGTTACTGCAAAAAGTGAGATATTGTAATCGCCATATGCAGCAGTCTCAGCTTTAAAATACTTTGTGACTAAAATCTGACTCTCAGTTCCAAAGATATAACTTTTAAAGTATAAAGAGTGACACAAAACTTGGCAATAAAGCATTTGTCCAATACTTTTACATGTATTTTTGTTTTGCGTCAACTAATGATATTTAACAATTTAAAAAAAAAAAAAATCAATTATAAGCTGTGAGGTATGTTTCTTTTTAAAGTTTTAAATTGAATTAGTCAATAAATAAAATGGTAGAGATTAAAGATAGCCCACTTTTAATGTGATATGATACATTTCTGATGTATTTTTTATTTCTTCATCCTGCTATATTTTAACAACAAATTACAACAAAAATGATTAAATTAATTACAAAGTAACCAATGTATCGTTTTCAACCAAACGCGCGGCCCCGGATCAGCTTACTCAGCTGAATAAATCCTGACACCACCACAAGCCATTGCCAAAATGACTTATGGATACGCTAAGAAAAAGAACCAAACCTTGATTTAAAATTATACTAGCCATAAAAATGAAAAACAATCTAATTAGTGCCCTCAACGTAACACACACCTTAAAAGCCTATATCTCAGTTCGTCGAAACACACAATAGCAAATTTCAAACAAACATAACTAAAACAAAAAACACAAAAAAATGTATAGGTATGATATTTGGCACATATATTAAGAAGAAGAAGCTCTAGGAAAAAAATGTTTCGATTTTTGGATATCTCCTACGTTCTTCAGTTATTCAGCAAAAAGTGCTTTTCGGTTGGCTCAGTTGCCATGATAACCAAATCACAAATCCGAGTACATGGTTTCCTCTGGAATGTCCCAGCGGATATTCTCCCCAAACCCCATTAATGTACGTTAAACACCGTTTGAGTTACGTTTGTTAAAAATTTTGCCATTCACAGGCCTAGCATGGTTACCATGACAACAAGGGTAAAAACTAATACCGACTGTAGAACTTCTGGTCAAGGCATTATGATGGTAAATGAAATGTTATGTATTAGTTGTATACGTAACATTTATATGCAAAAAACAAATACACAAAACCAAAAGGGAGGAACAACCCTCTCCTTGAAATTAGATTGGGTTATTTTAAGGGTTGGTGCATATTTATCGGAAGGATATACCCTGGCATGTCTTGTATTCTGGAGAGTTAAGGTTTTACACTACTAACCTGGATGCCGTAAGGATCAAAAATCTTAGGTGGACTACTTTCTTGCATGGCATCTGGAAAAGGTGCTTTAAAATGTCTGATAATGCACTAGTTATATTAAGAAAGTGACGGAATTTCATGATTGACATGGTAGACTGGTATGTTTTCTCAAACTAAGTGGCATTTGGACAGTGAATTTGAGGCAATTTACTCCGCGCTCATCAATTTCACATCGATTTGCAAATTACTAGCTTTGGCGACTATAGAGAATCCTGTGTTGCCGGTCTGACGTCGGGCGAGTTTGGTGATTCGTAACTAAAATATTTTCTGGTCATCATATGTTCAAACTTGTTATTTGGTTATTTGAGCTTGTATTTTGGTGTGATATTGTTGTATTTCCTCTGTGAGAGTTTTAAATGTGAAAGAAACATGCTCAAAGTTGCCATTTTTCCCATAGACTACTGTGTATACGTGAGTTAGTGGTGTGTAACCTTAAAGGTGTTAGAAATAATCTATTCAATGAATGGTATTCATTTCACAAGTTCGAAATACGTTCGAAATAAGTTCGATTACGTGGCATGTACATTATGCATTAGCCAAGATAGAACCTATTTTTATTTCCATTCAAGTTGCTCCTCTTGGTTCCGTTCCCCAAACTCACCAAACCCTACGTGCATACTAACTCATGCGTATGTCATACATAACAGACCTTTTCATACCAGTTACACAGTGTTTTGGACAAATTTACGACTGAGTTTCGGGAACGGACCCCAGGTTCCCAAACATACATTCTTTCTCTGAAATGCGTGGAATTAATCTTATCTGCAGAGTGATTATTCAGCTGTTAATAACCCTTTTCGCATGCATTTTGATCATGACATAATGTGGTGTGAATTATCTTAGTTGAACTGTTTCGTCTTAGAAAGTTTGTCAACCACATTTCAAGATTACGTTGGCAGTAATAAAGGGTGTCTCACAAAGAACGTTGCCCTCCAGCAACGGCACTTTTTGCCTACTTCACCAAATCTTATCCTTGTTTTAGCTTTATTTATGAGAGTATGTACTTTTCGAACATTTGGTGAAAAGAGAAAGATTGTGAACAAATAACTAAACAATTACTATTTCCCTAAAAATGATGCAAATGTATTTTGTCCACAGCAGAGAAACGTATTGGAATTCTTATGCATTTCAGCACACGTAGGTCATCAGATTTAATCAATTCACATGCAATACCTAAAAAGCACCTAAAACATGTACATTATTTGTTCTTCATCACATTACATAATATCTGTTGCATGTTAAGTAACCTAAATCCCCTCATTCATCTCTCATTGTAATGCAAATATCAATTTGACTAAAGCGCGCTTTTCAAATAATGGCATTAATGCGTGACTCTTACAATATCATATTCTACTAAACTGCTCTTGTGTTAAACCAAAATGGTGCCACCAAATGCATCAAAGAGGAGATAATATTCATGACTCAGAAATATATTGAAGTTCAGAGATTAGTTGTACTTCAGCGTGACCGGGTAAACATCTTTCCTCAAAGTAAGATGGCAATCAAGAGAAACAGATACACATTTCTGGAAATGAAAAGATTCGAAATAGGTGGAAGGAGAGGGGCGGTCGTCAAAGAACAAGCCGATCAACCGCAAATATTGCTGTAATTCGGGGCTGCAATGCGTAGATAACTTAACAATAGCCCTATAATCAGCACATACCTGACAAATTAAGTGTGCTCAAATCCATAAGAATTCCAATACGTTTCCTAGCCGTGGACAAAATAGGTTTGCATCATTTTTAGGGAAATAGTCATTGTTTGGTTATTTTTTCACCGTTTCTTTCTCATTTTCACCATATGTTTGAAAAAAGTACATGTTCTCAAAACATAAAGCTAAAACAAGGATAAGAATTGGTTAAGTAGCAAAAAGTGCCGTTTCTGGAGGGTAACGTTCTTTCTGAGACACCCTGTATTAAATTGCAATTTAGTCTATTAAAAATTGTTTTGATAATATCTTATGAAATATGTAATCGGTTTAGCTATATGCACCTAAGGATACGTGGATTTAGCTTATTTTATAAACTATCAATGTGTTACTGCAACATAGTAAGTTTATTCTCATGCAAGTAGAATAGTTATAGTATTTTATACAATATTAACTGAAACAAAATACAATTTCATGGTAATTAGATATTTTAGGTAGAATAATAATTAATCTTTTCATTTAAAATTATATATATAAAAGGGAAAAGTGTTGAGCCTTTTAATATTTGATGATTTGTTTTATGCAGGATTATCTTTCGCCCATCAACTTTCACAATGCAGATCTGCCTAGCAAAATGGTTTATATAAGCGACATTTCCCGACAAGAATGACGGAAATTGCTTATTGCATGGTTGAATAATACGGAGACTGTCAACATTTATTTTAAGAGATTAGTTCAGGGCAATGGGTATGTATGTAACATTTGTAGCATTTGTAAGATTTCAGGGTCATCTTCCTTATAATTATAGCGATGGCAAACCTATGTGTCCTAGCTTTGTTTAATGTTGTCAAACCCATTTTATTATTTTTTTTCAAAGATTAGTGACACATTGTGTTATTGTCAACATGCATGTACAAAAGCAACCATGGTTCCTTCTTGGTTTTTGGTGCACCAAAAGGTAGTATTTTCAATATATCTAGAATAGATTACATGAAATTGGTAAAAAATGTGAACTGCAATATTCACTGGGATCTCTGCACTCTCTAATGTAATAATAAGTGGTTATTATTTTGTCAAATATAACAATGCAGTTTCATTATTTTACGCATTTTAAGTATTTGTAAATTTTTAATTATTCGTGTGTAAATGTTCACTCTCTAAAGTAAAAGTGAATTTTACTCTTTTAGAGTGACTACAGGGCCCACTCCAATTTCAAACCATTCGAAGCATATTTTTGGTCAAATTTACTCTTCGTAATTAAAAAAATTATCAATTTAATTGTTAAGAGAAAATTTAATATGTATAATGAATGATATGTTTGCTCTCTTTTTTCATGAGAAAACAGCACCAACCAAGTTATAGGTAGGGTATAGAAGATCTTGCGGGTGTCAACCACCCCACCCCCCTCATTCCTTTTGGGAACGAAGTAACTACCTAAAACAGAGGATGTACAGACAAGAATAAGAGCCACGATACTAATGGTATAAATGGATAACTCTTTCTGGTAATACCGAAATGAATACAACATGCTTAGTATGACGTCAAAAATGAGGTCAAAATCCGCAAGGCGTTAAAATATCTAACTGGTTTAAACTAAATAAACTTTCACTAAACATAAAAAAAGACTAATTATATGATTTTTAAAAATAAACATAGTAATAAACCTAAAATTGACATTAATATACAAATTGGCGATACTACAATCCTCCAGGTTGAAACAACCAAATTCCTTGGCCTAGTAATTGACTGTAATATTTCCTGGAATTCCCAACACAGCATGTTTAGAAAAAATATTTATCCATCCGTGGTGTGATTCGTAAGATGCGTCCTTATCTTCCTCAACATTCTCTTAAGACTCTTTACAATTCACTCATTCTTCCACATCTGTCATATGGTGCAATGATCTGATGATCCTAACAACTCCAGTCTTGAATCTGTCTTTCTCCTTCAAAAACGCGCCACAGTACTTGTACTAATTCACTCTGGCTTGCCCACACTGTCACTGATCCCCTTTTTCATTTCTTTTTCTACTCGTAAAGTGCGCGACATCTACCAAGTTCGACTTGCCTCTTTATATGTACCAGTATCACCACCATCTTCTTCCACGTTGACACTCCTTCTCATAACTATGATACTAGGCATGCTAATGACCCCTTCATTACACCTACCAACACTGTTCTTGCCAGTAATACCTCTTAATTTCGAGGCCCTAAGCTATGGTTGCAATTGCCCTCTGAACTCCAGAATTCCCCCTCACTATCATCCTTTTAAAAAGTCTCTTGTCAAGCTGTATGATGACTTGCCTTCTTAATATGTTGGCTTTCCTTCTCCCTTTCCCATCTCACCTATCATTCCATTTATAAATACTCTTAGTCAGATATCATGTTTGTCCTAGTTTGTCCTGTCCTGTATATTTTGTCTTGTCTCCCCCTGTTTTTTGTATTTAAGCATATCTCTTTTTCAGTTTTTTGCCCCTTTTTTGTAGAGGGCACTGCGACCTCACGCCTCGTGTTTAGCAGTGTCCTCGTCCCTTCACCATGTATGCATTCCAAAATACTGCTTTGTATTGTTTTTTTTTTGTAATATTATCACCTATATCTGTCATTACTTTTGAAAAATATGCTTTCATTTAACCAGAGTTTTACTTTATCATTTGTATACAACCAAATAGTCCCTCTTTGTACATAATCTATGGTTATCTATATATTAAGGTTATCATCTTTTTATTTTGTATACATGTTTTGTGAAGCGACAAAAATTAAATATCTGGAAATGACTCTGAAAAAAACCTGCCCATGTCAAGGACGATATAAAGTGAAAATTTTAATTATGCCCATTAAAGTTTTCATGCGGTTGTTTTGTGCCTAATGATGTCTAAAATTATGTCTGAATATTTGTTTTCATGCCATTGTGTCCCTTTAATACTAAAAGTCATTGAGTGTCCCTTTAAACGTGTGGTGATTTAAGTGGGTCACTGATTTTGCTCTAAAAACAATTGGAGTGATTGATTGGCATCCTGAAATACTAAATCGGTAATTTGAGTGCCCTGACTCTATCGGTTCAGTCGTTATAAATTATTGAAATTTTAGCCTCGAAATCTCATAAAAGCAATATCCCAGAGAAGTAGAATTACCCGTTGACATCATCCCAGTTAGAGTAAAACCTTTTCAATGTTCACGTAACAAACGTGTAGACAATATTAAGGATTCTTATTTTCGGATCATAGTAGTTACGTTGGCTTGAACAGTTGACGAAAACTCTTCATCTATGCCATTTTCAAGTATTCACAAGTGATCAAATTGCAGTAAAAATAGTTAGATCTTGCTGAGGCACATATATTTTTGTTGAAATCGAAAGTCAATTGTTTACCCTTTGTACTCTTCTTATCCAACATCCTGAGAAATGCAATATGCTTAAGATCAATGTGTAAGATCACTGATGACAAGACGGAGTTTTTCTTTGCTATTCCTGCCTAAAGCATAGCATCAGTGGCGTACCGACCGGGGGGGCGGGGGGCGGGGGGAATTGGCCCCGTATGGCTAGAAAAAAGCGGGGACGATATGGGCCAAAATGTGCGTTTTTATCCATCTTTTTCGGGAATTTCAACAAATTTCGGTCCAAATTTGGGCAAAATTTAAGTAAATTTCGCATTTTTCGCGCGGTACGCGCGCAATTTGTCCAATTCAGACTTAATTGGAGCAAATCACCGGGACGATTTACGAATTTTTGCCCCCTCTGGTGGGACGATTTACGAATTTTTGCCCCCTCTGGTGGGACGATATGGAATTTGCCCCCTCTGAATCGACTGCCTCGGTACGCCACTGCATAGCATAGGTCCCGAGAAGCTTTACAGGTGGGATTTTTGGGTCAGGTTCATTAAATCAATATGTAAACTTTATGCAATTAAATCACCTTTTAATTTCTTGACATATTAAATACCTGTGCTGACATGTCTGACATTTCACCTTCGCAACATTTCTGGGATACAGAGATTTCTTGATCGTGACACTTGCCATCTTCTTACCGCGCCCCCATCCTGTCTTAGATCAATGGTAGTGGGCCCGCTCCTTGGTTTTAAAGACACTATCACAGTGATTCACGCGAAAGAGTCAAAATATTTTAAATTTGCAGGAATAGCTTAAAGATGAATAATAAGTGTGTCGAATTCTCAAAAGTTACTTTTCCCATCCCAAAAATTGCTGGAAGAGGAAGAAAACAGCAGTGTCTAAAGATATGAATCTCCATTGAATTACGTGTTGTAGTAAGTGTCCGTACGGACAGTAATGACTAAAATATCCGATTCTATTCTTATTAGGTTGCTTTTGGTCCTATAACTTGTGAGGTATTTTAGGATACAAACATGCAAAAATCTGATTTTTGATGATTTTTTTTATTTACTGGTTGAGCAAATCACTGATGCTAAGGCTTACAACGTATATGCAAAATTTGCCTGCGAAGATATGTAGTGATCTATCACTGTCAGAGAGTTTCCAACATTAGCCGTTTTTAAGAAAGTGCTAAAAATCCATCTGTATAGTTCTTGTTAAGGTTATTTGCTGATATTGGTCGCATATTAGTAAAAACTAATATCCTAATAAAGAGCTTTTTACCTCACACGGTTATAATATGTTCTATATACAATATTTTCTTATTGGCATTAAAACATTAGAGAATGAAACAGACATTTGAATTTTACATTTTAAATGATTTAACAATAAAAACAAAAGAAGATTCTTTTGTTTGTCTGATCTTTTAAATTTTGAATAGGTATTGATGTCGTGGTAAAACAGTTTCGGCTCTTTCGATCAGGAACATTCTGTCATTCTGATGTTTAATTTAAATCCAGGGCTTTTCAATAATTTCCCGAGACTCATTCTTCCACCAGTGACGTTAATATCTTGACGAAGAGTAGTCAACAGTTTATCTTATGTGGGAAACTTCTTCCTCTCGATCCACTTTTGAGGCTGGTACGGATCGCGAATATAGTCAGAGAGGTTTGAACCCTACTTTTATTCGAAACTGCTGCGATGTTCATGTACAGTTGTGAAGTTTTGTACACGGGACCGACCGCTTAACGTCCGAATGACGGGATACTTTCGTGATTCATCTGCCCAATTCCAAGGACTATTATAACCCCTATTTTATATTAATTATATTCATGGCGAACGAGATATATTTAAACCTTTCTACATTTTGCTTCATGACAGTGTGAATAGAAAGCTTTGAATTTCGTTGGACATTTATCGATGGAAAGCATATTCTTGTGGTTTCCAAAATGCATGATTTGAAGGTCATTTTGTTAGTTTGTGTTACAGTACGTGCTACCTATCATAGTAAAACATCGTTTCTTGAAGGAAATACATTTAATAAAAATTGTATAATTGCCCGCAAAACGATCCATACCCAGTGCATATTTAGTGTATCAAATATAAGTTGTTCAATATAACCACATACCATTTCATGTCAATTTTTAAGCCGTTTCTATGAAAGTTCATATATCAGCAATTTCTTGTTACATTTTGCTTTATAGAGGTGTATGTGCATGCTGAAAAGCCTCTAAAATATGCAGGCCATAAAAGCTCATAACATCAATCATTTTAATTTGAATAGGATTGTCTTGCTATCCCCTTTTGATATTTATCGGGAACAAATTATTCCGGAGATTTCTAGAAATGTTCATATTATAGACTTTCTGTTATGATATTTTCAAGTGGAAAATGAATAAACTAGGCAATTTCCATAGTTTTGAACTGAAATCTTAGAGTTTCGTCATTTTACATCGACTTTAGGTGCCTCTAGAAACATTTTAGGTATCAGTAATCTTTTTGTTTTATGCAAATAGGACGTTTTGTTACAGTGTTGCAATGCTTATACATTTTGTGTTACAGTGCAATGCAAGTATGCATCACGGGAAGGCTTCTGAATGCCGCCCATTTTTCTTGAATGGGGTTGTCTTGATCCCCAATATATATTATATCGACTTTGATATGTATTGCACATATCAATTGCACATATTGGCTCCTACCCTTTTCTTTAGTTTTCTTTGATACCCTGTATAATAATACCTCAACAACCATTTCCTCAACCACCTGATCAACATGGTCTGCACTGGCCGAGAGATTTATATTTTCTGGGGTCAGATTGAAAACAATTATCTTTTTTTTAATGTTTATATCTTTAAAGAAGTTAACACGTAAAGGCTGACTCCGAGATTTCCCGAGAATGGCGCCCTGAATTTTCTTACAAATCGTGTTTTGTGCATAAACATAATGCTTTTTCACATACTAATCACTGTGTGAAATTGCTAAGCTCAAATCGATGCCATTCATATGGAAAATCACAGTTTTGTTTTAAAATTCCAGATCCGGATTTTTTGTTATACGCAGTGTCCTATGGGACTTCATAATACACATAAATGCTTAAGGCAAAAAATGCAAATGGTGCCCATCTCTCTGTCATTGGCGTTTGGGCCAGACTCCCTTATAATATAATGTTGCTGCGGGGGGTTCGCCACTCCTCCCGCACAGCGAGTCTGTTTTGCATTCCCAGCATATGCTGGTACCCATTTATACTCCTGGGTGGAGAGAGGCAAGCGAGGAAAAGTGCCTTGCCCAAGTACACAACACATTGGCAACAGCGGGGCTAGAACCCACAATCTTATGCTTAAGAGGCGAGCGCTGATCCACTGCACCATATGTGCTTACGGCATCAAAACGAAAAATCCGATTCATCACAAACTTTGGTATTGTGCATTTTAGGTGGCTATCTTCTAGTTTACTATTTCTAATTATTACACAAAAAAGTATATTCCGAAATCTCTGAGTCAGCCTTAAAGTGTATAAGGTCTTGTGCACTCCCGTTGCTGTGTGGACCTGAAAACCCCTTTGCCATTGGAATATTTTACCCAAACTCTGGTCATTCTTAGGACTATTATAACCACATCTATTTTTATATTAATTAGATTCATGGCGAACGAGATATTTTAAGAACCTTCATAACATTTTGCTTCATGACAGTGTGAATAGAAAGCTTTGAATTTCGTTGGACAGTTAGCGATGGGAGAAGATATTTCTTTGGTTTCCAAAAATGCATGATCTTGCAAGTTCATTTTGTTGTTGGGATGTTACAGTACGTGCTACCTATCATAGTAAAACATCGTTTTTCTTGAAGGTAAATTCCATTAATAATAAAAATTGTATATTAGCCCCGCAAACGATCCATTACACCAGTGCATATTTAGTGGTTCAAATATAATGTATTGTTCATATACCACAATACCATTTTCATGTAATTTTTAAGCCGTTTCTTCTATGAAAATTTCATATACATCAGCATTTCTTGTTACATTTTATCTTTATGAGGTTCTATGTGGCATGCTGAAAAGGCCCCAACTAAAATATGCAGGCCATAAACTCATACACATCAGACATTTTCATTTGAAAGGATTGTCTTGCTATCGACCCTTTGATATTTATCGGAAACAAATTATTGTCCGGAGATTCTAGAATTTTCATAATTTTATAGACTATTCTGTTATGAATATTTTCAGTGGAAATGAATAACTAGGCACTTTTTCCATAGTTTTGACACTGAATCATTACCAGTTTCGGTCATTTTACATCGACTTTAGGTGCCTGCCTCTAGAACCTTTTAGAGTATCAGTATCTTTTGTTTTATATGACAAATAGGACGTTTTGTTACAGTGTTGCAATGCTTAACATTTTGTTTTACAGTGCATGCAAGTATGCCATCAACGGGAAGAGGTTCTTATGCCCGTCCCATTTTTCTGAAATGGGGTTTGTCTTATCCCCATATATATATCAATCGACTTTATATTATTCACATATCAATTGCACATATTGGCTCCTCCCTTTTCTTTATTTTCTTTGATCCCCACACACTGTATTATAATACCCCACGAACAATTTTCCTCAACCACCTGATCAACATGGTCCTGCACTGGGACCGAGAGATTTATATTGTTCTTCTTTTCTGGGGTCAGATTGAAAACAATTATCTGTTTTTAATTAATGTTAAAATACATAACTTAATTAAAGAAGTTAACACGTAAAGGCTGACTCCGAGATTTCCCGAAATGCGCCCTGATTTTCTTAACCAAATCGTGTTTTGTACATACACATAAGGCTTTTTCACATACTATCACTGTGTGAAATGCTAAGCTTAAATCGAGCCATTCATATGGAAAATCAAACGTTTTGTTTTTAAAAGTTCCAGATCCGGATTTTTTGTTAGCCGGCAGTTCCTATGGGACTGTATAGGCCACATATGCTTAAGGCAGGGTAAAAATCAAATGGTGCCACATCTCTCGTGTCATTGTCGTTGTGGGCGACTGCTGCCCTTATAATGATAATGTTGCTAGGCGGGGGGTTCGCCACTACTCCTCCCGCACAGCGAAAGTCTGGGATTTGCATTCCCTTCCCAGCATAAATGCTGGGTAGACCGCCCATTTCTACTCCTGGGTGGAGAAGAGCAAGCGGGACAGTGCTGCCCATTACAACACCAACTTGGGCCCGGACCATCGGGCTAACTAACACGCACACCTTCTGCTTAGATGGAAGCGCGCTTCCACTGGCACCCATAGTGGGTGCTTACGCATCAAAACGAAAAATCCGATTCAGATCCCAAACTTTGTATTGTGCATTTTAAGGTGGCTATCTTCTAGTTTACTATTTCAATTATACCAAAAAAGTCTATTGCCGAAATCTCTGAGTCAGCGCTTAAGTGTAGTAAGGTCTAGATTCACATCCCGTTTCTGTTGACCTGAAAACCCCTATTGCCATTGGATATTTAAATTACCACCAAATCTCTGTCTTGTATAGGGTGACTCAAGATACACCACAATCGGGAAAAATGAAATTGCTTGTAACCAATGCCAATGGCGGTCCAAAACCCGATTTTATGAGCGGCGCCACAGAATTCTTCCGCCGAAAAATGAAACAACTTTCTTGAGGGCTGTTGCATATAGTTGGGCTCGAAGGTGAAACATAAATAACATTAGTACTTTCTAAATACAATGTCTTCACAGTTTCTTTCTCCATACAATTAAAGTGGGCAAAATAATTATTTGAATACAACACGCCAAAATGCTTTATTGTGTGCTAATTAGATAAATAAAGCCCTTGTCTATTGATTTTTTCAATCAGAAATATGCGCATTGGCACGTGAAAAACAAATCTTTGGTCTCATGGCCCCCCACCTTAGATACTACGTTAAGAGTTAAATAAATGTGTGTCAGTTTCTTTCTTAGCGCCTGTTTTATCTCCTTACAAGAATTAGCACCCATATAGGCACTCTGTTATATTTCACACATTGATACTCTCTAAATTAAATTCTACTTATTTCAAACAAACACACAAACACCAAAGCACACGTTTTTCAACTTTTCTCTGGAATCGCACAAATCAATATAATATGCAGATTAAATCTTATTTCAGAATCCAACAAGTTTTAAATACAACATTCAACGAAGTAAATGTACTTACTTCTATTAGCTTTAATTATCATATGGATTCTCTGAGATTTCGTAAAAATTGTAAATTAGGAAATACTTGGTTTTCAGAATGAACACCGTGCCCCCATTAGCTTACAGAAAAAAAACCTTCTGTTCACGTAAATTTCTCAAAAAGCAGTGATTTTGTGATTGATTTCATATCCCATGTGAGGATACTTAGAATGCAACATTTAAAGTGTTTTGGATTTTCATTTTATAATTTATTTCGTTTGCTCTTTTTAAGGTAATTGAAGAATTAATTATAATTACAACGTTTCAAGGCAAGTCAAAAGCTTTTAATTTTGGTTTTGTTTTTTTGTTTGTTTCTCTTTTAAGGGTATTGAATTATTATATGTGTATATTTAACCTTTTTTGGCAGACCGAGTTAGTAAGATATAGGCCACAATGAAGTTCACAGCCTTAACATCTCAAGGTCAGATTCATTTTGGCACAATAAAGGGAAGAGGAGTGCTTAAAATTAATGTTTTATGTTGAATAAAGACTCACTTTATTGTGTCTAACAAATTTCAACATCACATCTACAGTCAGACAGACTTTTCTAGTGTCGAGACAAACTGTTATCAAAAACTGATCTTGAAACTTGAAATTGGGATAGTTTCTTAATGGTACAAGGCTCACGCACGACTTGTCATGCCTCGATATGTTTTAATGTGGAGGAAGTGTCTCGCTCCCCGCACTCAACATCCCAGCCTGGCCTTAACTTATGCTTCATATCTGTATGTGTGATATGCCCGATGTCCACACGACCGAATGCATTATCAAACCTTTGGCTCGGAAACCTTTCTAATGGCTGGACTTTCCTGCTACGGTCAGTGTGCAAAAGTGCTCTTGCTTAAATCACCCATCAGTAGGTCTAATTGAAATTGCGTTTCCGTGCCCTTTACTTGACATCTTGAACCAATGAGCATAATGAAGCACGATTATCTGTAGTGGGATTTTTTTTTTGCCCAAATCGGTAATGCGTAAAATCGTCTGTTTTCGTCTACAGCTAATGTCTAAGTATTTCACAACATGATCCCATCTGGACGAGTTTTTCTTTTCCGCAATGTGACCCATCTTACACCATTTTAAATTTCCTGACACAACTATGAATTCGGAACCTTAACTGAATAACCTATGGGTTTAACATGTGGTTTAATTTCCGTTTAAGGGGTTTCCGAATTCCTAGTGCGTCAGAAAAAAGTGTGTTCATATGGTTACCTTACGGAAGCATCCCATTGATCTTTTTTTTCCGCGGATCAACGGCGCCTTTATCAGTCCATTGCTAGTCATATATACATATCATGTGGCTCTATATAAAATCAGTGGGTTTAAATTTCAGTTGTTAACTACTTAAATGTGCGTGTCCGACGTCTTTGGGGCCCTTCCAATTTCAAGCCTACCACCTGACGGTATGCGAATTTTTTATAATCAGATCATTTCCGTCTTGAAAATTTGAGGCTTCGAATCCATTTCATTCCCAAGCTATAAGAAAAAAACACCCTTTAATGGTTAATCATCTAATTAGCATCAGTTTGAATGGGCTTTGCAATATCAATTTTGTGCTTCTAACTTTAATCGACCATCAACAACAACAACAACCGCAAATATATTTCCCCCTGTACTTGATGATTTGTGCAAGTGCCAGGCTCTCATATCAGTAGAAAACACATTAGACGATCGGATCGAACAAGCACCGTTAAAGGCGGTGGTTCGTTTCTATACAGCTCACCAACAACGTCTGAATTCCAAATAATAAATGGCCTAGGTGGTTTTGGCTACCAGTTTGTTGTACAAGGGCCCATAGAAAATTGTGCACGGTCATGATGTCCACACTTGTGAACCTTCTTCTCGTGCTTTCTAAAGGAACTGTCTAGGAGTTTCTAAACTAGATTATGAAACAATTGTTAGCTTCCTTACTTATACAACATCTCAATTTTAGGTAAAGTGGAGGAATGAGGTTTTCCAGGTGGGAGTCCACTCGCTATATGACGTTCATGACCACAGACAAACACAACTGTTCCTAAAATGAGTTCCCTGACGGGTGCGGTGTGTGGTGTGGGGGGGGGGGGGGGGGGGGGGGGGGGGTGTACTCCCCATCTTGGAGGTACGTGCACATCACTCCTTTTTGAGGTGCCTATACAAACCCCTTCCATTTCTAGTGTTTGCCCCCCCCGTGACTGACTAACAACGCGTTTGACTTCCGTGGATGCAGACTTCTAAATAAGTCCAGAGGTCGGTGCCATGTGATTTCCCAAGAAAAAATCTCTTATAGTATTCCTATAACATATCGTTATTTCTGTAGTAACTTTTGAGAAAAATTTCTAAGTAGAAAACACCAAAATGAATTACAGCATGCAAGTAGAAACATGTTCCCCAAATGCTAATTTGGAATGTGGTAATCGGTTTTATTTGCTTGTGAACCTTTCTGGAAATCTCTAGCATAAATAACTGAGGATTTTCCTCGGGATTTTCCAGGTTCCTTGCTGGTAGGATTGCAAAATGGGTTAAATGGTTGATTTCCATATGATGTCATCTGTGTGTTGGACATTAGGCAATGTTAGAAGGTGACGTAATGCCTATTTTTAGATGTGGAGTATAAAATTGGTGTTGCATACAAGAAAGCTTTTGCCAGTAGTTTGATCTGCAAAGTTGGTAGATCTGAGCAGTATTTCTACCAGAATTTCTAGTTATTTATCTTGTTACTACAAGCGAATTAGTGTGCTGTCGTCTTCGAAGCTTAGAGAGTCGCAGTTTGGGAAATCAAAATGATTCGCGACAGACTGACTTTGTGGAAATATTTGGCATTGTAGAATTGTTATGTTGTAGAATGTTGTTTCGTCAAGGGACCTATAGAACCTTGTCGTCTTAAGGGGCTGGACAAAGTCATCTTCAAGACTGCTCCCAAAGTGTGCTGAGCAAGATCTTTCCTTGTCGTTTGGGCCAGACTCCTCCAGGTAACTTTGTTGTGGGTAGTTCGTCATTCTTCCCGCACAACGAGACTGTTACCTTCTAAACAAGGAATAATGCTGGTACCCATTTATACACCTGGGTGGAGAGGAGTGATTGAGGTAAACGCATTACTCAAGGGCACAACGCGTTGGCAGCAGCGACTCGAACCCACAATCTTTGCCGTGTGGGACGAAAATGGAGATTGTAATTACTGAAGAATATTCTTACCGGCTCACGGATTTGTTATCGTGAAACTTGAAAGGTAAAAGCTACCATTTTGAAATCTTTGCCGTGAAAATATATCATCGTTGAATTGCAATTCTGGACTTTAGTCTGATACTAGTGGATACTTCTGGAATAGATTAAGTTAGAACGGTAAATCTTAAGAACATTCCTGTGTATCGATTGTGATACTGTAATTCTTCTAGACATTCCCAAATCTTGACCCAAAATTTCTTGATCAAAAATTGAAATAAATTTTGTTTTTATAAAAAAAAGATAATTTATGCACAAGGCTTGTTTGCTTTTGTTAAAGGGTATGATACCATAACATGTGACTGAACGTATCGAGAGCCGATCGCCAACTATTTCGATAGCTCAGAATTATAACAATAATTACCACACTTGTAATCATGGCCGCTAACTTTGCAAGAAATTACAAAATCTATTCACATTTGCAACAACAATAGCTATAGACAGTGTCTTGACCAAATGTTCATACATTTCTACAATTCCAATAATATGGTCATTACAGATAAGAAAGGATACTCACAATTAAGATTCTAAGACAAGGTTCAGAATCAGAATTTGTTTTCATTGAAACATCAAATACAAGAAAGTATGAAGCATTGAAAGTAAAAGAAAATGAAATGATAAGAACCCGTAGTGAACATTATATGTATTCGACCTACGTCGAAATGAAGTAGTAGGGAAGATTAAACTCCAAAAGGCTTTTACAGTGACACGAATGTTTTTTCAGACATAACCTTACGTAACAACTAATGTCAATTCCAAAAGCCCTGATAATTGCTGAACAACAAATAAAAATGAGTGTGCGTTTTTTCTTAAATAAGTATATTTTCCAAAATGTAGTTGGCAATTCCATTTACAACAAAATATGAATGTCTGTTTCCGCCTGAGCAAATAAACAGCATAGTTCGTCCTAGCCAATAATCGAAGTATAGTAGAAAGGATGTTCGTAGTAAGTGGGTCGTCTGGGCGGAGGTTGTTCCAATGCAGAGAGGTCATGATAAACGGCATACCCTGGTGCTCTAGGGGCTATTATAACATTACCCCTTACTCCCAACTCGCCATATATAAACAATACTTCATAAAGTTCCAAGTCTTAAAAATAGATATTACCACTGACTCAGCATAAACATAACCCTGCACTAGCTGGCCAATTGGAAGTAATATAAATTACATCATCTGAATTACATCACTTCACATATATAACTTTATGGGAAATTCCTGATCGTACAATGTTTGATCCAAAGCATAAACAAGGTTGAGATCAGTTCCTAAGTGAATATGGGGGAATTCTCCACTCCCATGTGCATCTAACAGTGCACCTTACAAAACAACCTAGGGAAATCCCCTGCTCTCTTTTATCATAAGCAAAGGACTTTCCCGTGAGAAATCTTTCTAAAATAAAATTGAGAAAAAATATTTAGTCAAATTTTGAGGGTATATAACAATACGATAAAAAAGGAGATACTCGAAGCTCTAGTTTTTCCAGCAGATGACCATTAGACCCAGATGACATTTGACCTCAATGCCCTTGTGGTCCACCATAGTGCCCACCCACCTACAAACTATTGTTACAAGTTTGGTTGGATTGAAGTGACACTGTTGCTATGAAAGTCACTATACGAAACTGCGTTTAGCCAAAATGACCGGACACTCTTCATATACATACAGAAATAGATGTCAGGCTCTACATGAATACTTCAGATAGGAAGACAAAGGCTGTTAAAAAGAAAATAGCGCATTTTTGCATTTCAGGTCAAGACTAACATTTGAACTATTAAAAGTTGCAAATTGAATTTAATAATGCACAAACATTAATTGAGACCACTTACATCTTGAAATAGGTTATATTAGCAATTGAACCGTGATGAAAGTGCATTGACCTTTGGACCTGTGTGG
>JAMKCH010030922.1:0-17232 GCA_023653785.1 Ophioderma brevispina | reverse complement strand
ATGGAAATAAACCCGTCATGGATTTTTTTTTTTTTTTTTTTTGAAAACGAAGTCTGGCGACACCATTGTGTCGGTCAGGTTACAGGAAAGAAACTTTTATTTTTGTTAGGCCTAAACCCGGCGTAATATTATTCCTAATCTCAAAAATTATTAAATTTTTCTGAAGGGAATTAGTAGTTCTTAAACCCATTTTACAGAGATGTTGAGCAATCGCAGGATAATTCTATATTTAAACTCCGTGTTTCAGTAATCAATTTCATGGCAGCACTAGAAACTACCCCGCTTATTGTATTGAAGAGGGTCGTGGGTGTTTATTCACGGGAACCAATCAGCAGCCTGTATATTCATGTTTATTTAATTACGAATCGTTGAAACATCATCCTGGTGGCACAATTCGCCTCCTATTCGCTGTAGAAGTGCCACGTATAGGATTCGTTGTCCCGGTGTAAATAAACTGAGTGTCCCCCATGAGAGAGTGTCCTAGCTACCATAGCAACATGTACGGAATAAACCGTGACCTTGTAGACTAGGCCATTCGGGTACAGTGCTGAAACAAATGATGCATACA
The DNA here is from genome assembly GCA_023653785.1 of Ophioderma brevispina. NCBI lineage: Eukaryota > Metazoa > Echinodermata > Ophiuroidea > Amphilepidida > Ophiodermatidae > Ophioderma > Ophioderma brevispina. The sequence goes on along the minus strand of JAMKCH010030922.1, from coordinate 16,664 downwards.
GCACTCAATGGAGAACACAATAGACAGATGGGTGGTAGGACACTCAGTCACACGGACGCTGTAATATATGACACTGGCAATCGGTCCAAACAAATGACGGGGCTTATAAGGCGGGGAATCCAAGTCTTTCATTGTATGGCATGTGTCCTGCGCCAATGGATATTAGACATTCTGGTTGTTAGATAAATTGGATGTTAGACTAAATGGTTATTGGACAAATTGGTTTTAGACAAAATGGTTTTAGACAAATTGAAGTTAGACCAAATGGGATTAGATCAAATGGAAATAAACCCGTCATGGATGCAAGCAGATAATTTGCAAGAGACGCATTTGCATAATCGTTGATTGCCTTTTGTCTCTCAGAGAGGACCGTTTCAGGTGTGCGTGCACGAAAACGCCGCAAGAATTACCTTTATCTGGAGAAATATAATTTCAAAGCCTCTCTAGACTACAAATTGAAAAAGAAAAACATGAAATGAATCAAAACAACATACATCATCATTGAAATTGGGAAACAATTCTTTTACTGGGAAAATGACAACGTGTATTTGCTATTTTTTACGTTACAGATTTTAAGATTAGTCGACAGCAAACCTCATTATTTCTTGTGTTTTTTAACATTTTGATTCTTTGTACGTAATAGATCAGGTTGGTTTGGATGAACAGGTAGTCCCTAAATAACTGTGGGAGATTAGGACCAACCCTGCAATACATGTATAGAAGAATATTATTGAGTTCCAATGGAGTAGTCAGTTCGTTCAAGCAAACCCGAGGACACCGCGCTGCCAAAATATTCCGTTAAATTTCGTAGTAAATCTGTAACCCAAAACACATAGTAGCATAATCCAATATAATCATGCATTGACAAAAGGTACTTGTACGACAAGTATTCCACCTTAACATGTATTCAATGCATAACTTGCATACTGTACAATGGTGGGTAATTTTAAAGCTGATCTATTCAGCGTTTATCTTGCTCTTTTGAAAATCTGAATTATACTTTGGTTCCCGTACATCTGGCCAGCACATGGGTGTTGTATACCCTAATTTCGAAGGTAGAGGGATAGAGGCGTGGCAGAAAAACCCCTATTGTACCACGTTGGTTAATCTATTCCAATGAATTGAATAAATCGCTCTTTACCTTTTCTTAATCATTTTTTTTTGGCAAAACGATGAAAAAGGACCGTCTCAGACACATATGGCATGAGATTTTTTAATGGGGGAAGAAGCCAAACACTACCTGTTATTTTTAGGTATTATTGCTCTTTTGCCCATTTTTTTCCGGCAGAGGGCTAAATGTTGACATTTATTTCCCCTGGCAACTAAAAACATAGGTGAAAAAATGAGTCGCTTGCATAGGCCTGTACAGCGAATATGATTTTAACAAGCGAGTGGCTGAGACACACTTTCAATTTCTTTCTTAATATGGCGACAATAACTAAATAAGGCATTTCATAATATTATCAAGCATAAATAAAACAAAATAAAAAAAGCATCTTCCCCGTGATAATAATAATGACGATGGTATCGGATTTAAAGATTTTTAAATCTTTGGCACGGTCGTCACGTCAAATCGTTGATTTGATTCACATGATACGTTAACCATTGATCTACTTGAAAAAAAGGAAGAGGCATCTAAAAAAAACCAGATCGATCGAGATTCGAATCTAGCAAGTTATGAGTCAGAGTCGATGCTTTCTTATTGCAGCGTGGTTGTCGGGTTTGGTTGAATGAACAATACTCCATAATAGGTGTGAACGATTAGCACGAAACCTTCCATACAAATGTATAGAAGATTACGATTGGGATTACAATGTAACAGTCAGTTCATTGAAGCAAACCCGAGACACCGCGCTGCCAAATTCGATACCACATCATTCAGGCATGCGACCCGGGCATACAAAGGATACAATACATGCACCTGGTTCACCTGAAAATTTCAGATATTTCGGCAAGTGATTCATTTGCATGGGTTGTCCTGGAGGACAAATCTTGCTAAGTTAATCTTTGGCCTTCCGTGAAAGCGCCCTATAGCGACCAACACATTTAGTGTCGTCCTTGGGCATTTTAACAAGTGAATTTGGACTTTTATTATTGCAAGAGGGCGCTATTATAATTATCGGCGTCATCGAGAATTCCACCAGCTTCCAAAGGTGCTTATGATCGAGGTTTTACGGTATTTCCACTCATTATCATAAATATAGGTATCACCGACCAACACTTTTATTAGTCACTCTGTTCCTTTTTAGAGTTATTGCATTAATATCGTAGAAAAGAAAATACGATTATCTAAAGTATTTTTCATCATTGCTTTGTTCAATAATATTATACAGATGTACAATGAATATGCAACATTTCTCCTCATGTGTCAATAACATCCGCAAAATTGATTAAGAACTGTATTTATTTATTGAGTTACGATATTTAAGGTATGTTCACTCTGCCCTCTCTTTTCGTGCTGTGTGGTTGTTTACAGAACATAAAGAGGTTACATGCTAACCGAATTTGGGCCAATTTGGCGTTATCCTAAAGCTAATGCCATTATCTATACTCAGACCTAAAACGTTTAATTCTTGAAGTTGTCACTGTGTCAAAAAGATGACATTTTTCCAATGTTTAAGTTTTCCCATCAATATTTTACAGTGTTGTTCATCCATATCGCCCTCAAATTATCACTCCAAACTTAATTACTGGTTTCTTTGTTTTTTGAGTTAAAAAAAGTTCACCCAATTTATTTGTTTTGCCGTTTATTTCGGGTGGTTTATGACTATAAAGGGGTCACACGCAGTAAGCATAAGAGTAGATTTAATATCATAGTAAAGACTATCAAATTATTAATTAATAATACCATGATTTTTTTAATTTGGCATTGCACTTAGTCTCATAATTCAGGTATTTGTATCCATGTATATGTTCCCCCATTTCTTTGTTTGCCTGTTTTCACTTGTTTAGATCATCATTTTATTCAGCCAATAGAATAGACATGAACAATGGAATATATCCGCTGTATACCATGTAAATACACAACAAATATTATTCTTTAGTTTACCATGTAAATACACAACAAATATTATTCTTTAGTTTGCTTTAAAAAAAACATCAACATATATTTTTGTTGAATACAGATGCTTTCACGCCTGTCCTTTTTCATTTGTAAAAATATACTCCCTACGGATGGCCATTCTTCACTATGTCCACCATTTATGTCAGGATTTATATTGCCAAACATTTTTCTCCAAGAAACCAGATGATTGGCAAAATTTACTGCTGTCTGTCATCTGCCAATTTCTGGTGTTTGGGTTCCCCATCCATCGGGGTTGCTGTTATTCTTCCACGTCATGGCAAAATACTTGCACTGCTCAATCTTTTGTGGCGAGACTGTTTTGCATGGGATTAACAAGGTGGGTCTGAAGACTTAATGGTCAGCAACAGGATACACATTCTCCAGATTATCCACAAAATCGCGAATCTCTCAGGTTAATAGGGACAAAAATTGTTCACTCCCTCTTGACCCTAGGGGGAACATTGTACATATTTGATACCAGAAAATATATCATACCTGTCGTAGGGATTGGTATAGATCTCCAATGCAATTATCTTTAGAGCTTTCGTTTCAGCTTAAGCAGAGTACCTGTCATCTTTCATAATCCGTTAAAGTTCTCTCTGTAAAGAGGACTATATTAAAAAACCAAAACACCTTAAGTTGCAGAACAGCTTCTCACTGTGTCTTTTAATGCTGTGAAGTCTCTGGACTTTGATGGGTTAAACTGATTTTATCACCATTCAACCGTACCCTTCCCTGTTTGTCTTGTCTTTTTTGATGTGACGTATCTTGTGATATTTATATTTTGTATAATTTTTAGAACTTAAGACGAGGCCACTGCACCTTCCCGCCCTGCGTTTAGCAGTGACCTCGATCTTCACATCCACAGTTACACTTTATTTACTATTATGGCAAGGATTGTTAAATATTTGCGGTTGTACATTACTTTTTCATATTGAATTATACTCTGTATTGCATGTTCTTGTCGTGCTACTGCTGTGATGATGAAGTCAAAAAAATGTGATTGAATTGAGTATATAGTTAAAGGAAACTTCAACTCGAGAGCTCCATTGATATGATGCATTTGTATTTCACCAAAGCCACGTATTAGCTTGTGGAAGCACTGTCTGGTGCTGTTTGTCCATAATGATTTTTGGGTATTGGATTAACACTACGTATGGGCGAAAAAGAGATCCACGGTTGATTCATGCCCTTGTACTATCTTTCAAAGGTATTTGTTATGATGTTTTTGCAATATGGTTACAGCTCGATTTGTTTTCTTCTTCAGAATGTGTGATGCCTAGATACCCAATTAGATGGGTCTACAATAGCAGCATTTAAATGGGAGCAAGTAATCCATGATGTGCACTGTTTGTGAAGCAAATTTTCAGTTGTCTTGAAGATGCATCTTTGTTAAATGACAGATAAAGTCAAGACATGAAATGTGGAGGCATTACATGTTCTGAAGAAGAAAACAATCATATCGCATCAAAATCCCCCCCCCCAATCGTCCTGTATTGTAATCTGCTACAAAAGGTGCTAATGGGGCCAAATGTAGGTAAAATTGCTAGTTGGTCACTATCCTTTAAAAATCAGGACCCGAAAATACGAAAACTGCAAATATTATTCCATATTTAACACCCTCCCGCAGTCACTGACTATACAACCTGGTTGGGAGGACGAGCTCGGGTAGTGGACCATCCACTCGGCCTTTCACCAATGCGGCCCGGGTTCGAATACCTGTTCCTCCTGCATCTAAAAATTTGACTTCTTTCATAATGCCTTCCTGTCGTTCTGGATTTATCGGTGTGTGATAGCTTGTAGCAGCTAAGGCCTCCAAAGCTGTGCACTGCATCCGGTGGATTTTTTGCACGTTATAAGAATTTAATTATTATTATTATTATTATAAAAACCATCAAACATAGAAGACAAAAAAACAGCAGACCAAGGATTTCAATCACCGATTCTCTCGCTTTGTTTAAGACTAATGTTTCTAGCAGTGCTGTGCAGAAATGGCACTCAACTCAGATGCATTCCTGTTTCAACTCTGGAATGTTAAAATCTACCTTTTTTGATATGAGACTTGATGCTCATGTGGATATTGTTGGAAAGGCATCTGCCATTACAGGGCTTACTATTGAATGTTTCCATTCACAGTTTGGTCAAGGATCTACTAGGACAAGGGGAAAAATTAATCCCCTGTGTTTTATACTGGAGCACGATTTATATTCCTGCTTGCCTGATATCCAAAGGTAGGTGAGGGTCCATCCATGGCGGACATGACATTGATAGCGAATTATAGCAATTTATGGACACCATTCACTCATCTAGAAGATGCACCAATGCCTGATGTTCGTGATAATGGGTGAGAATGGGTTGGTACAAGGTGTGGACAAAGAAATTTTACAATATACTCATTTTGGGCACATTAACAAATTCCAGAATTTAATACCGTTTGACCTGTATTTGATAGATAATTGTATTAGCATTAATGTGATACCAAATTTTGCCCAAATTTATCGGTGTTTACTGCCCTTTTTGGTCTATAAAACAATCACATGGAATTAAAGTGCGAAAATAAGAAGACATCGGGTGGCCGTGAACATGCTTTAAAATGTCGTAACTAAAACAAAAAACAAGTAATAAAATAATCGATCTTCCGGATATTATTGGCACATATATAGGTGCTAATTTCTGCAAAATATGGAGAGCAAAAATTGCCCATCTTCATTGTACATCTGTACCATCTGGGTACAAAGTTCATGCAAAAAATTGAAAAAGTCGTATAAAAATTCAAATTTTTTGGCACAGGCCAACTTATACTTTACGAAATTCAAGTGTTAGCTATCACCGAATAGATAATTGTGTTAGCTTTAATGATATGATACCAAACCATTGCCAAAATTGAGTTCAGGGGTCTGATGACCTCTAGCGCTTAAAAAGTAACGATTTTGGTGGAAGAAAATGCAAATTTAGAGGTCATGACCTCTGACGTCACGGTCCACAACTCACTGAGCTTAAGACTTGGTTGGGATGTCCCAAGGGCATGGACTATACAGATATAAAACAAGACAACTGGTAAATTCGGATAAATAAAAAGCACTCTACTCTGGGACCATGGTTGATTTTGAGGCGACATGAGCAGGAAAGGATTCAATAAGCCTAAGAGGATGGGAGAAGAAATGAAGCTTCTGTGGGAGGCCAAGTTGGACCTTGGGACTTTTACAGCAAGGTCATGAGACCATTGTTTGGATCCTTTCGCCAATATGAATAATGGTAGACCATTCCTCCTATAATAGGAGACAGTTGATTTTGTTTGTTGCCCTGTACATCCAGAAATTGGACTTTTGTTTTTTTCTGCATTTTGACTCCATACCTCCAAACCATACGTTGTAACAGCCTTCTACTAGTAGTAAAATACCAGTTACTGGGTGACAGGGTTGATTTTGCAGAAAACAAAAACTGATCGGCCTAATACGTAGTACGATTGAAAGCAAGGAAAATGTCCGGACGTTACTTTAATTAAAATATATTCCCTCATTATGCAGTATTCACTACGATCAGTATGTAAAAGTGGAGGGTTCCATCTTGCAAAATGGGTCTCCAACAGTCGTAATGGGTTTGAATCAGTCCCAGAAAAAAGGAGCAATTAAAGCAAAGATGTTCGACTTTCAAGGTACGTTCCTGTGGAAAGAGCCCTTGGGGGTTCTGTGGTCTGCTGAGAGAGATGCTATGGGTTTCAAGTACAGGCAAGCGATAAACCACCCACAGGGGCTATTTAGCAGGGGACGGTAGTGAAAAAGTGTGCGCTTCCAGATAAAATTGTGAATTTTTGCACACAAGTACTTTAGGCATTGATAATCCATAAAATTGATGGAAGCACTTGCCAACCCCCTTAATGGCCCCAACTTGGATTTCAAGGTTATGCAGGGGTCAACAATTTAAAATGTTCCGAATGTGTTAAAAAGCACAACATGGTGTTTGTCTGGTTACAAGGATTCCAAAAAGGTATAATTTACACTATCTATGGCTTATACTTCCGTAGTTACAGGGTAAAAACTGTAAAAATTGTTAAAAAAGTCAATGTTGGTGTGTACATGGGCTAAATGTTAAAAGTTGTTTTGATTCAGTTAATGTGTGGTGCAAATTGTTTCCCTAGCTTAAAGGATTGAAATAAGGAATAGTTTGCCTTATCTGTTATGCTTAGTTTTCATGTCATCCAACAAAATAGGTCACAGGTCAATAGAATCCAATAGCTGCCAATAGATGTTGACTTTATTCGCCATTTTGGTTAATAACCAGACACGTAAGATAGTCAAAACTATTCCTATATTTCATTCTATGATGTAAACCACAATTTGAACCACATTTTACAAAAATTGGAGCAACTTTGAATTTTTAGACCCCAGTACAAACCAAAATTGACTTTTTTACCATTTTTACCCCATAATTCCAAAACTATAAGTCACAGGTAGTATAAACTATACCTTATTGGAATCCTTGTAACCAGGCAAACATCATGGTCTGCTTTTCAACACAATCGGAACATTTTAAAAAATTTACCCCATGTGTAACCTTGAAATCCAAGCTGGGGGCCATGAAAGGGGTGTGGAAAGTGCTTCCATCAAATTTTTTTGATTATCAACATATAAAGTACTTGTGTACCAAACTTCACAATTTTATCCAGATTTGCGCACTCACATAAGATCTGTGCACTACAGTCCCCCACTAATTTTCTCAGTATTGAGTTCAATATACGACCTCTTTGGATTCATGGCATCAGTAATTCTACCAGCCAAGAGGATCCTTCACAATCTCTGAAGATTACAAGTGTCATGGGATGAGAAAATCCCAGAGATTTATGAAAGGCAATGGGACCAGTTGTTGGATAGCATACTTCAAATATCAACCTCTACAATTCCCAGATGTTTTATGCCCAGTGATTTAGGTACACCAACCCCAGTACTTAGTAAGATTCACTCTTTTCAAATATTCCTATTCGTTGGCTTTTTATGGAGATTTGCTACTTGCATTTTTCTAAAGTTTAGCTGTCACAGAAACAGAAAATCAATGTTGGCATTTTTTGGTAAATCGCATATCAGCGACCATCTTGGATTTTCAAAATGGCCGCCATTTTGAACCTATAATATGCTATATCTTGGCTTTTTAAAACACAGAAATGTAATTCCACCATCAAAACCTATTTTGGAGGATTTCAATGCAACAACATTAGATCATGTGGCTGTGGCGGCCATCTTGAAATTCAAAATGGCCACCAAGGGAAGTTGTTTTTTTGCCTGTCTCTGAAACTAGTAGAGGCATGATTATGGCGTCAATACCCACGTTTTTAGGGTCCAGGGATCCATTATGAAGATTTATAACAACAATGGACCATTTGGTTGTGGAAGCCATCTTGAATTTCAAAATGGCCGCCAAGGAGAAGCCGTTTTGCACACATTCCGGTCTCTAATACTAGTAAATCCATGATTCTAGTGTCTATACCCAAGGCTATACCCCTGTTTCAGGGTCCAGGAATCCAATAACATTGTTAACAACAACGGATCAATTGGACGTGGCAGCCATCATTTGAATTTTGCCAATGGCTCCCAAGTAAAACTGTTTTCCGGGGGGGGGGGTGGTCGGACACGATCTGCTCCGATTTGGGCATTGGGGCATTTCCAAACGGTCATTAGGGAATTCTACGTTATTTTCTACGGCCCCTCGTTCCCAATGAACAGGTGCAAAATCACCTTTTAAGCCGTCAGTTTCAATACATCTTTAGTATATCATGATAATTTAAGAAAATTTATTGACGTCAAATCCGTCGATGTTAGTGGGTTCACCCCGCTGCAAATAGTGTCCTGTTCAATAACGGTCATTAGATTTAAATATTCGTGACCAGGCTAGCCTTAAGTCAGTCTGTGTGTGACCGTTCGATATGCGTAAGAGCACCCTCCTACCGTTAATCTTTGAATACGACTAGCACTCGGGTTACGCCGAAGTTTGTGCCTGTTCTGTTGCTGTTATGTTGGCATGTCCTAACCCCCCCCCCCCTTGCGTTTTTCATAAAAAAAAGTATGAAACCTAGTATTGAACTATCTACAGAGAGTTCCTGCAAAAATGATAAGGTTGCAAGTTGAAGTCTGAATTATGTCTTACCATGCATAAACCTTTATCTGACATTTTCTGACACCGACATTTCGTTAACAGGCTTGCAGTTCAAGATGTCGTCGGTATGGTCTGACTTTCAAGAGCTTAAAAAGTTAGAAATTACAACAAAATCTAGAATTATCTCTCTATATTTTAATAGTTATAGCCGCGTATTCAATAGCCAGCCATGTTGGCGGACACATTTGACGCATTCCAGTACTACAATCATTCACCTGTCCATGATCCCTGTGGCCATCGCTAAACATTGGATCGATTGACAGCTTAAGTATTGTAGTCCGCTGGAATGTATGCATCTTGTCCACCAACATGTTGGTGGCTGACGTCATATTGAATACGGTCTATACCATCCATAGGTTTGATAAAAGGGTAAATTTAAGTAAGTGACATATTTCTTCAAGTTGTCTATTAAAAAAACATATCTGTTTTTTTTTTGCTTGAAAATGCTTAACATTCAGATGGCAAGCCACAAGTGCGACCGGCAAAGATTAAAAAATTAGTCAATTCATACATTTCTGTAATATCTTAGTTATCATATACCAAATATTTTTACGATAAAAAGTGTAAAAAAAAGTATATGAAACAGTGGCGTAACCGGTGTGCAGGGGGTCGCAAAGCCCTCCCCCCCAAACAGAACCCTTGCCCCCCCCCGCCACCCCCCCCCCCAATGAAACTGACTTTTTGTAATTGCCTATTGGAGAAGACCAAATTTTGCCCCCTCAAAAAATCTCGGCCACCCATTCTGCCCCCATTTGCAAATGTCCTGTGTTACGCCACTGAATTATGAAATATGCCTCTAACATTACAAGTCATCCTTTGGCATTTTTTTTATTTGGTTAAATAGGCCGAACTTTAAGACGGGTCAATCAATTACTAATACAGTTTTATGACTTACGGTTTTTAAGATCCTGAAAATGCCCATATTTGCGCCATATTGAATTTTAGCAAGGTAACCAAAGAGAAACTCAGATCATGACTTTCTAACAGTTTTCTTATATGTTAGAGTAGGCACAGACAATTTATCAATGTGTCATACATTTGGTATTTATTTCATCATAATTTTAAGTTGGGGGGGGATGTCACAAAATATATTACCGATCATACTGTAGGCAATTTATTAATTGTAAGTATCTTGAAGATGTCCATATTGACCTTTATTTGAATTTTAAACATGTCTAACTTTTAAAAAATCAAAATATCATAAATAAACTTTAAATGTTCAAAGCACTTTAAATAAACAATTTTATAGTAATTTGTGGATGTTGTAAAATATATTACAAATAAGTTCAAAGATCTTGCGAGGCGGCCATTTTAGCCCCCAACTTGGATTTTAAGTATGTTTTTTTTTCATTCACATTTTATTATTTTATTAATCTTTCCATCCACAGTCCAGGCAATGTTTAACAATGTTAATAATGGGTTAACCATTTTACAAAAAACACAGCAAGTTTTGAAATATTACATTCAGATATTTTCTTCAAATAAGTATTTCCAGTTATGCCATCTGGTATTGAAAGTGTGTGGTTTACAATTTGTGTAAAACATACACTTTTCTTTGTGGTACAAATTGATCAGATCATTTTTCCCATATCTAAAAGAAGGTCTCTCACCTTTAATCTTACTTTTATAAATACAGATTTTAAGTATGTTAACTAAATACAAAATATGAGTTTCTGATGGTCAATATTCTAGTAGCTCATGGTGGTTTCTATGTCCAGAGCTAAACTCTTCAGGAATCCACTAATTGAAGGTCTAGGAACAATATTTGGTTGGTAACATAATTCCACCTGACGCCGAAATAGCTGCAATGGCCACACCCGTTTGAGCGAAGTACTACTGCCTGTATCTACAGAACCGTTGGACCTAGGAGGTTGTGAGACCACTCAAAATTTGCGCAATGGCCACATTATGGGGGCAGTAATACATTTTTTATATCTAAAAGTTCATGGTTTTTGAGATAACTGTCAAAAATCGATTTCAGCATGTTACGCACTACATATTATGAATGAATTCATTAAGGTTTTCCATGCTAAAACAGAAAGGGAGATCACCATACATCTTGGATTTTGCTCTCTGCTCGGGGATAGTTTTGTGGTAACTAAAGGGAGGGCACAAACAGAAAATTCACATTCATTTCCTTTCTCGTACGGCATCCCGTCAAAATGTTGTGACCGTGAGCAAAATTGGGTAATATTAGGTGACAACCGTGCATTTTAAGTGCCATTTTAACGGTGTATTATCTCCACAACTGAATCAGTTATGTTTGTATTGCACAGGGCTATTGACCATGTGGGTCTCTCCTGGGATATAATCAGCATTTGACTTCTTTTGTTTTCATTTCGGGGGAAGGGGGGCAAAAATGGCCCGTCGTATAGACCGTATTCAATAGCCAGCTATGTTGGTGGACAAGAACGGACGCATCCCAGTACTACAATACATTCACCTGTCAATGATCCCTGTGCAATCGCTAAACATGGATCGATTGACAGCTTAATGTACTGTAGTCCTGGAATGTATGCATCTTGTCCACCAACATGTCTGGTGGCTGACGTCATATTGAATACGGTCTATAGGTTATACATCACTAACCTGGCTGCCATAAGGATCAAAAATCTTGGGTGAACTACTTTCTTGCATGGCATCCGGAAAAAGTGCTTTAAAATGTCTGAAAATGCACTAGTTATATTAAGAAAGTGATGAAATTTCATGATTGACATGGTAGACTGGTATGTTTTCTCAAACTAAGCGGCATTTGGACAGTGAATTTGAGGAAATTTACTCCGCGGTCATCACTTTCACATCGATTTGCAAATTACTAGCTTTGGCGACTATAGAGAATCTTGGGTTGCCGGTCTGACATCGGGCAAGTTTGGTGATTCGTAACTAAAAATTTTTCTGGTCATCATATGTTCAAAATTTGGTTATTTGGTGATTTCAGCTTGTACTTGTTGTATTTCCTCTGTGAGAGTTTTAAATGTGAAATAAACATGCTCAAAGTTGCCATTTTTCCCATAGACTACTGTGTATAAGTGGGTTAGTGGTGTGTAACCTATAGTGACAATTTATTTTTTCCATTTTGTAGGAACCTAATGCAACATTAAATGCTGTTGAAGGGTCTTTAAATGATCTTAATACACAAAGTGCATGCCTGTGACCATGAAACAAGCCAGAAATCAAGGTGTTCATGCCCCTCCGTAGTCCGCATGAAAAAGCCGCTAAAATTGCTTGAACTTTGACGACACGCCATGCACCACGTGGTAGGGATAGCGACTTCTACCGTGTATATACGACAAAAGTGCAAAGCGCCATTTAAAGATTGACCTCTGTACTGCGCAGAGCTATTTATTCACCATTTGCGTCTCAAATGGGATATAATCACCATTTTGATGTTACTTTTTTATTTGGGAGGGGGGGCTCAAAAATGACCCGTCATGCAATGAATATTTTGTGTCTATTTTATAGGGCCTAATGGCAAGAAGTTAAAATTTTATGAATGCTGCTGGATGATCTTTAAATAATCTAAATGCACTAACTGCATGCTGGTTCCCATGAAGCAGGCACAAATATAAAGATTTTCAAACACCCTAAAAATTACCCAAATTTTGACGGCGCACTACCAGTCACGTACCTAATGGTGGAGGGAGAAAGCTGCCCCCCACACACACACACACACAATAAATCGGGAAGGGGAGCCAAAAGTGGGAAGGGAAAGAGCAAAGGGAAAGAGAGAAAAGTGGGAAAGAGGGAAGAGAATGGGAAATGAGGAGAAAGAAAAAGGGGGAAGAAGAGAAAGAGGAAGGGAGAAGAGGAAAAAACGGGAAATTTGTGCTCTGAAACACTATTTGTTTAGCATGGCAAAACCCAGGACCCTATGGGAGTTCCGTCTCCTGGACCCCCACCGCGGCTTTGCCCCTGGAGCCCACTGGCCCCACTGAACCCTGACCTTACCCCTCGTAGGCATACATTAATTATCCCCCAAGCTGGTACAGGAATCGGGAAATCTCTTGAGTCTTGCCTTCTTCCACAGAGTCAGATTTGGCTACGCCACTGCGCACTACGGTCCGCATGCTAGGGATAGATATACCGTAATGTAATAAAAATGTGGCTTGATAATCTTTATGCATAAATTAAAATATGAAGAAATCAAAAATACAAAACAATTTCAACATTTCTGATATCTTTAAAGAATGCTCTTTGAGATGCAAAAAAATAGAAAAGGTTATCCTACTAACATGGCATATGGCGCGTCGTCAAAGTTCGGGTAATTTTAGCGACTTTTTCAAGCGGACCACCAAAGGGGGTCCCAACTTTTAGGGGGCATGGAAATCTTAAGTACACTCAGCAAAAAATGAAAGACCCCGTCTGATACTTTTTGACGTAACTCAACAAGTATTTAATTTATTTTTATTATTCAAAAACTGATGGATGCGCAAATTTCTTACGCACAAAATGACAATTTACTTTTGCCCGATAGACATCGTTTTACCATGAAATCGTCCATTTTATGAAATTTCATGCAAGGGAAAAAGTTGCACTATTTTTCCTGAAACGTGGAAGTTTGATTTCCAAGTGTGTACGGTTAAACCTTTCATTGACAGGTCGCTTGACTGTCCGTCGATATGTTGATGAGGTGTTGCAACCACATGTTGTGCCATATGCCGCAGCAATCGGTGATGAGTTCATCTTTATGAATGATACCGCAACACCTCAACGTGCTCATGTCACCAACTGGTATCTGGAACACAACGGGATTGATCGCATGGGATGGCCGGCAATATCCCCTGATTGCAATCCCATTGAGAACTGTGGGATGACATCAATAATGAAGCCGCCAGGAAAATGAAAGAAAACACATCATTGCAGGATTTGCAGCGCATATTGCAACGGACTTGGGTCAACTTAGATGAGCATCGTATACGCACTTTGGTCAACACGTAAATGCGTAAGATGTGTCCCTGAGAGTCCATTTAGAAGGACGGTGACCTACTAATTATCAGTTCGGGCCGCCTGCCGATCCCCGCAATGTGCCCGCATCCGGCAGTATATTGCCAGGCAACAGGCAACATTCAGGCAAAGTTCAGGCACAGAAAAACAAGCATCCCTGCGAATTCGGAACCTTAACGATGCTATTGGATTGGGACTTTCTATTTTTCGGGGGCATCCATTTTTAACCATGACAATGTTGTTATGTCGCCAAATTTTCATCTGGACCAAAATGTTCACTTGGGGTTGTTGTTAAATTGAAAATCAAATTTTCACATTTTTTAGTTTTTATTTAAAATTTTAGGTTAACAAAATCGTTTTTTTATCACCATATTTTTTTTTATCGTAGTTAAATATTACTTTGACGAAATACTTGTTTACAATCACACTTTCTATATCTAAAAATCCCATTATTAAATTTAACTTATCACTTAAATTTACCGCGCTTGCATGCATTGTGGGAACAACACTGCGGTTACGGCAACATTGCCGGCTACGGCAACATTGCCGTATCTCTTGCAGTCGGTCCGAACTGATTATTGAACATTGAACAGCGTGCTTCTCCTCGCTGAGTTGAAAACTTTTTGAAAGGGAGTAATAAATGTTTGTTGATGACCAGAAAGCAATGTAGTACTTTTTCCACTTTTCTGTGTCTAAATTGAATTTGGAGACAAAAGTGCAACTTTTTCTTGTCATGAAATTTCATAAAATGGACGATTTCATGGTAAAACGGATGTCTAATCGGGACAAAAGTAAATTGTCATTTTGGCGTAAGATTTGTGCATTCATCAGTTTTTGAATAATAAAAATAAATACTTTTTGGTTAACGTCAAAAAGTATCAGGCGGGACTTTCTTTTTTTTGCTGAGTGGTATTTCGCGTCAGCCGGAATTAATTTTTACCAACAAATATTGTTTCCTCCTGGACCTTCAATTATGGAATTCCTGAAGAGGTTACTCTGGACATAATTTGCATACAAAACCCACCTGGCTCTAGAGTAATGGCCGCCGAGATCCTCAAATTTTACTTCGCTAGACTTCGCCCTATTGGGAACATTAACCCTATAACCCTAACCCCACTCACTGGGGTTCATGTATCATGGGTGAAGTCATATCCGAATGCTCGAGCGGATGCGTTTCCTTTATTTCCTTCCCTTCTTTTTTTCTATTTGGTGTGATTTTATAATTGCAGTGTCTTGTTGTGGTTTGTGTGTGTGGTGTGTGTGTGGGCGTGCATGGTGTGTTGTGGTATGTATGTGTATGTGGTGGGTGTGTGTGTGGGTGGTGTGGTTACGTTAAATTACTCAATCTTACAAAATCACATTAATGTACAAAAATCTAACCAAACTTTCACAAATGCACCCAGCTGTACATTTTGTGAGATTCATTGGGGTTAGGGTTAAAGAGTGAATGGTATGCACAGAGAAAACCAGCGAACTTGCCAGAACTTCGCAACAGAATAACCGCTGAATTTGCAAGCATCCGACGGACAAGAATGGTTTGCAAGTCGATTATTGAAATGGAAAAGAGAGTGCAAGCCTGCATCCGTCTTAGAGGCAGCCGAGTGATGAGCAGAGCAGCGCAGTAAGGAAGAAGAATGAGGTAAGATCTTGGAATTTCTAAGGTCTAATAACCCCGTATTTTAACTGGCAACTGGGACTAGCCCAGGAGCTAGCAGACATTTGTAACAACTCAAGTACAAAAGGTTTGAGTGATTAAATATGTAGACAGACTGACAGGGACCCCTGAGGCATAATTCTTAAGTGCCACAAATGGTGCCTTAAGGAGAGGGGGCCAAGACAAAGTTTGTAAAGGGGTCAAATTTTTAAAATGATCCAATCGTTTTGAAAAGTATACCATGTTATTTGTCTAACCACAAGGATTCAGGAAAGGTATAGTTTGTACTATCTACAACGTAAAGTTTAAAAGTTATAGGCTAAAGACAACAAAAATCAATAAAAAGGGTCAATTTCAGTTGTAGAGGGGTCAAATTTTTAAGTTGCTCCGATTTTGATTTAAAAAATGGTGCAGCTCATAGGATCAAAATAAGGAATAGTTTTGAGTGTCTCAAATGCTTGCTTAAGAAAGTAGGGGGAAATACGGTCAAGCCCCATTTGAGAAAAGATTTCTCACGGGAAAAGTACTTTGTTTATGATAAAAAAGAGAGCAGGGGATTCCCAGTGTTGTTTGTGCAAGGTGCACCTGTTAGATTGCACAATAGGGGAAAGGGGAATTCCCCAAGATATAAACTTAGAAACTAAGTCAACTTGTTTATGCTTTGAGATCAAAACATTGCAAGATCTGGGGATTCCCCATGAAAGTTATAAATGTGAAATGATGCAATTTAGATGATGTAATTTTTGTGAAATCTGATTTGACAGTGCTAGGTTATGTTTATGCATGATGCTGTGGTAATATCTATTTTAAGACTTGGGAACTTGAAATAATGGTATAAAGCTGAGTTGCAAAAGT
>JAMKCH010030921.1:0-16484 GCA_023653785.1 Ophioderma brevispina | reverse complement strand
TTTAAGCTATGTATGCGTGCGTTGTGCAGTCAAAATTTAAGATGGCAATACATCATCAGGCAGGATGCACTGTTCAAAGGTCCACCTTTTGAAATTAATCCAGATACGGGCCCCTCACATATTTTTTTCTGTTGATATTCCTCTATATTTCTGTAATGTTAATTTCACACAAAACGGTAACAATAAGTAGTTCAATGCATGGGTTTATTTTTGTTTCATCAACAATATACTATGTTACTATAACAATATAGTATACAATATACTATGACAGCGGATGTTCCCCAGTCCTCGGCAATTAGAAACCTTGGTGTCGTGTTTGATCAGACAATGTCTATGACTGAACATGTAAAGGTCATCATTAAGTCTGTTAACTTCCACCTTCGCAATATTTACCGGATCCGCCACTTTATCACATTTGAGAGTTGTCATCATCTCGTCCGTTCACTGATTTTATCTCGCATTGACTATGCCAATTCACTTTTGTATGGAATGTCGGCCAGAGATCGGAGTAAACTTCAGATTTTGCAGAATAGGGCAGCCAGGCTGGTGTTCAGATCTGATAGAAGGACACCAGCCACACCACTCCTTAAAGAGCTCCATTGGCTACCAATTAGTGAGCGCGTTGTCTTTAAGCTTATGCTTCTTACTTACAAGGGCATTTCCGGACAATTGCCACCTTACTTGTCCGAATACCTCTCTTTGTATATTACTGGCAGGCCAGGATTGCGATCTGCAGATGACAAGACGCTCCTCACTGTTTCTCGCACAAAAAAGGTCAGTGGGTGACAGGGCTTTCAGCAATGCGGCCCATAGCCTATGGAACTCTTTGCCTATCTCTGTTCGCCACTCCAAGTCCATTGTTACTTTTAAGAAAGCTCTAACATTTCATCTATTTCCTAAGAGTTGATCGTGTGCTTAAATTAGTTTTTTTATTGCCTCACATGATATTTAATTGTGCAGCTGTTTTCTTTTTTATTTGTTATAGTTTGATGTTAAGTACTTATCTCATGGTTCATCTTTTACAATACCTGTTGTATTACTTTGTTTTAGGCTAAATAGTAATTACTCTCTATTTTTGTAAAGCGCTTTGACCTGGTTTTGAGAATGCGCTATATCAAATGCCGTTTGTATATGTGTGTGTGTGTATATGTACTTTCATCACTGATGTAAGTAATGTGTGCACTTCCAATTTTATTTGGTACTTCCAGCACCCCCACAGGCATTGAACATTTATGTCACCGGCGTTGGCGGTACTGAGACACAATACAACGATGGAGACACAGTGTACGTCCAGGCAGGGTTGACGGACTTTAGATGCGAAGCATTGAATTCTAATCCAATGGTAACCATAGAATGGGAATTTACTGACATAGCAACTAATTCTTCTAGCAACCCGACTGGTAACGATATCTCTAGTGCCACCGACAGCAATGACCTTGCTGATGTTGAGAGTGCAATTACAGACCATAATATAGATGAGTGCTACACAATTACATGCTCAGCAGCAAATGATGCCATCACAGCCCTTGGAGTTGAAGATGACTTTTCAATAACAATTAATGTTGTACCTTCAGGTAGAAGTATTTGTCGCATCTATTTAAATTAGAAGTAACATTAATCGAAGACTTTGGCATTGTAGCCATCGTCTTGGACATGTTGATAGAATCTAACCATTCTCTCAAAATCCATCCTTATGAAGAGTATACTATGTAAGAGGTACACACACGACCATAAAACAAAGTTGTAATCGTAATTCCATATTCGCCGTTTGTTAGGATTTGGGTGGCATAGATGTTAGTGCTAAAGAGCCTGGCAGGATAGGCAGAGAGAAGCGCCTTCGATAGTTGTAACTAGGTTGATGAATTGTCGTTTTGCGATATTGCGTCTACATAAGACTCGGTTTTCATGAGTATTCATGCTTTCCTTTAACACTTAACTGCATAAGGGGTTTGCACTTCCGTTAGTGCATAACGGGGGGTTCCTAGGGACCCCCCCTAATATAACCACTTTCCTAAAGGATTGTTTAGATGAAATCCAACACATGTTAGAAGGCTTCAAAGACATCAACAATAAAGATATAAAAACTGTTGTTCTGTAAAAAAATTAGGAGCAAAACATTGATTTTAATTTTGCGTCAAAATGTGCGAAAAAGACACTAATTTGTTTCTGCATTTTCTATGGCATTGCTTCACGTAGATTTGTGCTGATTGCTTTAATTGGTGAAGAATGAACTATATTTACCATATTAAGCACAAACATAAATGTTTCATGCCATTTTATATTTTTTAGGGTTACTTGTATAATTTACCATAGGTTCCTACAGTAAACCGCTACACGATGTATATAAAATATTATATACCTCATATCGAGGGTTGACAAACAGAAGGACGTAACTCAAACTGAAAAGAAATATTAAAGAATTTCTTTAATTCTGCTGTTCATAATTAAAAATTGTTCTTTGTTTATATAATGTTTGCTTACAGTACCATATGAGCTTTATGAGATGTTTACATTTTGAGTAATGAATAGATTTGCTTAGTAGAACATATTAAACATCGCATTTCTCAAAAGCAGTATTACAGCAAAATTAAAGAAATTCTTTAATATTTCTTTTCAGTTTGAGTTACGTCCTTCTGTTTGTCAACCCTCGATATATAGATCTCTGTCATCTGATTGGTTAAAAGTGGAGGCCTTAATTCAACTACCTTCAAGAATTGAACCAAAAATAAAATATGCCATTAGGAAGAGCGGGCACAGTTCATTAACTATGCCCACTCTTCCCAGCCGTAAAAAGGGACTGTCGTACGAACTATTCATCCGTATAATGAGTCATATTGAAGCTGGTGTAGAGATGAATATAAGCAGACCGTATTTGTTTACTCGTATGTGGGGAGTCTGTAGTGTAAAGTCTGAACAAACCGGGGAATACAACAAGAGCAAGGGAATGGCTGAATCGCAGAATCAGTAGACCTTAATGCTTGAGGATGGTTGTTACTGCTCGAGATTAGATCAGAGATTTCGCAAATATTTTTGTGTGTCATAATGAAAATAGTCAAACTAGAAACTCAAAGATAGTAACCTAAAATGCCCACAATTCAGAAAGTTGAGATGAATCGGATTTTCGTATTGTAGGCAGTAAACATTATGTGAAGTATTACGTCCCATAGGATAATGTGTATAACAAAAATGCCGGAATCCGGAATTTATAACACAAGTTGTGATTTCTATATGAAGGAATCGATTAAGCTAGCAATTTTCACACAGTGATTAAGTATAGGGACAAGCATTAGGTACATGCAAAAAACACATTTTGTTGGAAAAATTGAGGGCGCCCCCCCTCCTCAGGAAAATCTTGAGTCGGCCTTTAAAATTGACTGCGCCCATGGCATCGGCACGCAGGTTTGACGGGTCGCTGGCAAACGGTTTTCTACGGTAATAAGCACCTAGCTCCAAAGATTTCTGCAGAAAATCAAGGAGACACACATTGTGTTATAGGTGATTGTAACAGAAAATATACAGTTGGGATTATCACATTTAGTCGTGTGTGTGTGTGGTTTCATGCCCCCACCCCCCCCCCCCCCCCCCCCCCCCCCCCCCCCCCCCCCCCCACCCCTGTTATGACATGAGGGAAATGCTTGTAGCGGTGATTATTCAAACCATAGACCACCATCGCAAGCAGACTCATAGGTGATCCGCCTATTAGTTGGTAGATGAAGATCTGAAAGGAATCAGAGATACAGCTCATACCAAACGGCAGGTAAAAATACACCGTGAAGATATCCGAGGATTATAAATAATTACTACCAATGTACGGCCATCTGCAGGCCGTGGAAAATTGTTGATGAAATTCGGAGCTTGCAAGGAAAATTGTACACATCTGGCCGGACAAAAAAGGGCAAGAAGTCGATTACGGCGATCCGTTTTGGACTCCAACATCACTTCCTCAACACATGAAAGGTTGATTGCTAATTCTGCACAAGTTTTGGACCCTAAGTTACACAACTTGTTAACCATGCATGCCACGACTGGCAACATGGCTACAGTTCATGGGCGCTACACATGACTATAGGGCCTGTGTTAGTAATCTCCTGGCTTAGAATGTTCTTTTAACCAATCAGATGACAAAAATCTATATATTTGGTATAAAAAACAAATATTGACTTTTTTTTATTAGGAGCATGGTTGAAAACACTAAGGCCCTCGGTGATCTCGTAACCATACTATGCCCTCCGGCTTACGTCTCGGGCTAGTTTGGTTTCGAGATAACCTTGGGACTACGTTTAACCATTGCCCCTCAAGCAGTCAATATTTGTTATTATGGCCACAATGGCCTACTATACGTTGCAAGATTTTTTAGGTAATTATTTACTTTGTTTATGTCACTAGGTGTATGCATATACAAAAAGAGTCACAGTACTCTCTAATAAGATTTTTCATTTCTGTCAGGGCACTTCCGTTAGTGTAAGGGGGGGGGGTCCTAGTGAACCCATGCTAATTAACGCAAAAAAGGACGCGATGGATTTGATTTTTGTTGCACACCAATGCAAGCGAGCAATAAAAAGTTAGATGAATACAAAACAATATAAACCAACTATATTGCAGCGGGTTAAAAATGCGGCCGGCTGAAAACAAAAAAATGGGACACTAGGACACACATTGGGCAGTTAAGTGTTAAAATTTCCATAACAAAAAAATCAATTACAAAAAAATCAAAATTGGAAGGGGGGGGGGTTGAGTTCTAAGTAGCAAAGCCACACTATAATACTTTTCATACCATGGAGGGCGGCCAAGATATCCCAATTTCAGGACGTCGCCATTGGTTTGACACCGTAAAAGCGAAAATCTTGACGAAAAATAGATTTTTTTATATGTTGTAAGGAAAAAAAATTCTTATTTCAATAACCGTGGAGTTTAAGAATAACTCACTGGAAGGGTGATTCTGATTTTTTTGTATTAATAAGGAGCGAGGACGAGGTTCGATGTAGGTCATGGAACACCCACGACCGACCCACATCAAAGACACCCATTGGTTTGTGTTGCTTGCACTCCCTATTGCTGCTATTTTTTTTTTGACAGTTTTGGTGAATTGCTATAACGAATGAGGCTTGGCCGCCACCACTGCTTAATGTAACTTCAAAATCTCACTTTTTTTATATTCATGATGTTTGAACAGGTCGTTCATTAATGATCAGAGATACTTAAAAAAAAAACAACCAAAACAGAAGTGGTAGTTTGGTATGATTCACAGCTCACTGGAAAATATGTTGGAAAATTACATTATACTAATTCTTTGTTCAAATTGTGTTCATGAAAACAATGCAAGTGAGTCTCTGGTGTACAATACTTTGTTTTGGTAGAGGAAGCACGGGGCTATATGATCTGGAATAAATTGAAGAGGTCAAAAATCACTATGCGGTAAGGCATGGTACTCTACTTAATCCCGTTCAGAAATTGTTCAAAACGAACCCTTTGCCCTCCAAGATCGGGAAAACACTTACAGGGTAGATAGATTATCAACACACGTCAGCATAATAAACTCCTCAAAAGAAAAAGGCCCCCTTGATAAATATGGACGTAACTAAAAAAATTATCGGGCCCCCTAAGTTGATTTAAGTGTAAAATGTGCTTGGTTCTTTTAGTCATTCACATGTGCATTACTTTTTTTGGACCACAAAATTCACCCTTCACCATGAAAATCAATCAATATGAAAAAATTGATGCACGAAAAAAGGTGCCACTTCCCTGGATCGGATTTAACTATACTGAGACATGTCTCTGGATGACATCTATGGTGTAAAATGAGGTTAAAAGAAAAATAAAAAGCAATTAAACAAGTGTTACTAATTGATAATTAATTATTCGAATATAATGAAAAAATGCTGTCACCATGACCACGATTTTGAAAACAGTATTATCCCTTTTAATGGTTCATTGTGGACACAAGTTAACAGTGTTTATTCAATGGATTTTTTTGTCCTGTTTTCTTGAATTTTGTTTTGGCCAAATAAATTTTAATTTAAATTAAATTTAAATTTAATTTAAATTAAAATGGTAGGGAGGTCATCACAAGTTCTTTTAAGCTCAAACAAAACAGTCAATGATGTGCAAAATTGCATTCAATTCAGGAATGGGTGGAACCACCTTCATTGTAGACAACCTCAATGCAACGGCGTCGCATGGTGTTGATCAGGATTGGGTCGTTGTTGGGAGAGTTAATCCCATTCCGTTGAAGGATACAACCCTTGTAGCGTGGTGTCATACGTTGACCTTCTTGGCTGCCCTCGCTTCCAAGGTCATCCCAAAGGTGTTCAATGGGGTTGAGGTCTGGGTCGATTTTGGTGGCCACTCCGAGCGCTCGATACCCTCATCTTCAAGAAACTGGTTCGTGATCCTTGCACGGTGTGGTGTGGCATTGTCATCCATGAAGATGAAATTACCCAAAAGTATCCAGCTGAACATGTCCGTAACAATTTTAAAACTTGTTAGCAAAAAGTCTTGTCTTGTAAATTAAAATGTAGGTCTAAAGTTAGGCACAGGTGCATAGCTGTGAATAGTGATACATGGAATCCCTTGATGAAAAGTGAACTTTTTTCATGCATCCATTTTCAATAACGATTGATTTTTCTGTAAAGGCTGAATCTGTGGTCCAAAAAGTAATGCCATTGAATGGTAAAGATCATGCCACATTTTACACTCAAATCACTGGGGCCCGATATTGTTTAGTTACGTCCATATTTATCGAAGGGGTTAATTTTCTTTTGAGGAGTTTACGTCTCTTTCCCGTTGGGGGGGGGGGGGGGTGTATAATACCATTTAAAAATTCGATTTCACATTTCACGAATCAGAAAACTTCACCTTTAAAGTTATATGATTTTGTGAAATGGTACCCATATGTCAAAACTGAGGGCGCTTCTCTATGCTTATCCTGCTAGGTCCTTATAGTGATTGGCATTTAGGAATGTGTTTTTTTTTTTAAATTGAGGTCATGGTTTTTAATCAGAGACGCAACAATTTACGATATTGGCATACAAGGCGACGGGAGTTGCACAGAACTCTTGTTGTTATTTGGTTTGCATACAGAGTTTATCGTGCTAAATTTATTAAAACAATTTGAAAGTTTGTCAATGTTTCGTGGCAATGGGCAACGGCCTTAAAATGTAAAACATTAATCATGAATATTGATGTGTTAGGTTTTGTTTTTACTTAATCATACCGTTGGCTGAAAGCAAGGCCAACGTAAGTACATTTTGGCTAATTTTTACAGGAAGAAGGTTCTTGTGTTTCTATTGGCTTGTATAGATTGTGTGTCCATAATTATATCACGTTATAAAATAGGAAATGTATGATGAAAATCAGTATTTCTTGTTAATGCAAGACAACGTAAGTGGCAATTACGTTAGTCTTGCATTAACCTTCTTTCCACTATCCAGTGCAAGACAAACGCAAGTCCAGCACATACGTTGGTCTTGTACCAAAAAGGGCCAGAAATGTTTAATGCAAGACCAACGTAGGCGCCATTTACGTTGGTATTGTACTAGCCAAGAAAAAGCAATGACGCAAAACAAACTTAAGTGGCACTTTCGTTGTCTTAAAAAGGCGCATTGCGCATACGTTATCTTCTTTTTCATTGTTAAACCACTTTCATATCTGTACACATAGTTTACATTATGCGCGAATGCCTCCTCTTTCAAAATTCACCAAAAAATAAATTCCGACAAAAATGTCATTTACGTTGGTATTGCATTCAGTTCAGGCCGACCGATACTGTAAGCTTCGTGGGGAGTTAGGGCCCTATCTTCGTCATTTGATTAAACTTGGATAAAGAGTGGTTTGTTTGGAAAGTTACATGAAGAAATAAGTTAGACAGGATTGCAGTCCCACATAAAAAGTTTGACCTTTACCTATTAAAGCATTTTGTGTCTCCCATTGGCTTGGTTTCCTGGCTGAGCCTCCAACATTCAGTTTGATTCAGCAGTATCATTTCTGAAGGGTTGTCAATCAATGATGAAATTTATAGGTCATCATGTTCTTTTGACTAAACTAGCTGTGATGTGGCGATTAAGTTGTGTAGGTAAGTGGGCTGTTATGGCAAAGGCCTAAGCAATAGGCCTATATGGACCGTATCCTGTATCTGTCGCGTCGTTGCATTTAGGTTGTAATGATATCTTCAATAGTTCCCTGGGTAACATTAAAAGAGGTTAAGAGAGTTTAACGTATATTAGAAACATCTTACCAAATGCATTTGACAAACGTAATATCATAATCATTTGTTATTTTAGTTGGTCCTGGAACCCCCACCATTGATTTTGATGATGCGGATGTCAGTCAAGAAGGTATTACTGATGAAGACAGCGTTATCGTACTTGAAAATCACGAGCACCATTTTAACTGCACAGTGCCTGCTGGCGAGGCAGATCCTAGTCGAAACATCAGATGGCAATTAAAGGAAGCTGATGGGAGTATCGTTCATACTGAAGTCGACGTCTCTCCTGAAGATACGCCAAACTGCATTCGTGACTCCCATACCGAAAAGTATACATTACCTTCACATTTTGGGACATTATACAACCTTCAGTGTGGCTACATAGAGTGTATCACATATAGCAATGTAGATAATAAGGAGAACGCAGCAAGCAAAATGATTCACATATGGCGTAAGTTTGTTTCGTTAAATGCGCATTTCGTGATAGCACCATTTGCTTATGGTTCACTTATGTCTTGAAGTTTCATAGCTTCAGCTGATTATGACCCTGCATTTTAATGTTCAGAAAAGTGGGGCCACAAAATGTACCAACCCGAACAAGTGGATGCACCATGGTCTCCCATAACCTATTGTGTACGTGTATGTGTTATGTGACACGGCCAGTTTCACGAACTAGCGATGGCGGGTCCCGCTATCCATCCGGCTATTCGTGTTCCTCATTGCGTGCATGATCAGATGATTCAGCACGTCAACGCCTAACCTTAGATGCTTAACCTTCCGCGTCTTCCGCCTAACATTACACGCAAAATGACGTCTTTAAAATAATTTTCATTTCTAATTTGCATCTACAATACTTGTTTATTATTGCAATTTGTTTATTATTATTTTGGAAACTACAATCTTGGATTGTTGGACCACTTTCGGGAAACTGTTCCCCGTTCCCCAACCGATGTTGAATGGGGAATATTCATCAGCAGTCTTGCATCCACACGTTACAAGTTTCACTCCGTGTATTCATATGCCATGTGAGACGCTTGAGTCAGTTGTATCTCATAATACATAAAACACTATCGCGAATTTAAATAGCGCATTGTCAGACTAGATGTTATTAAAGAGACATGAGGAGATTTCCACAAAGCGCCCCAATTTTTGTCGAACCCCAGTTTTTTGCATATTTGGAATGCTTACCAATGTATTAGATCACACCTGAAATGAATAAGCCGAATACGCCGTCTTTATGTAGTAAGATGATGATTTAGTACTTTCTGTCGTGCACGACAGAAAGTCAAAGCATGGTGTTCCATGGGGTTGATTACGATACCAGGCAAGTTCAACATGTTCAAAACAAGGTTTGCGGTTTTCTTTTGTACTTGATTGTTAAATAAGCCTTCGAAACGTTCTTCGTAGGTGGTCTACAACCGAAATTTGAGAGAAATTCGTATCCTCAAAAAAATCTTCTCCTGTCACTTTAATTCATTTTTTTATGTTAATATAATCACGCTTTTCATAAACCACGCAATGTGCGTCCAATAATCATTTATAGCGCCGATTGTCGTGACGGTATTCCTAGTAAGACCGTCAAAATTAAAAAAACACTATAATATACAATAGATACTACTATAACAGAAATCATTCCAATTCCATTCCATTTCAGGTCCCTTTGGTGACTCTCTTCAAATTTTTGATACGAGATACCTAAGACCATATTAATGATAGCACATTTGCTGTTTCATCTGGGATTCCCGACAAGATGCTTGCTCGGTGGATGGTGTGCGACATCTAAGCCAAATATCACATGGTTCATTGACGGCATGGTGTACAAGACAAGGGACAACCTGGCAAATCGTACAAGGGACCTCACAGGTGGGGTGGATAATACTGTACAGTATGTTATCGTTTGAAGCTGATTTGAAAGTTTTCATCGTAAAAAACATTGAAGGCGAGGTTTTCAAGTATTATAACGCTGGTAGGAACAATACTGCAATTCGTTCGCCGATCTCACAATATGCCATTTCCGTGTACGGTAGGTGTATGGCAGCAGCCAGCCTTAATAATTATAAAATAAACGAATCGTTACGTTTTATAAGAGGTTTAAAATTATCTAGGATGATAACATGGGACAAAATGAGTAATGTCATGATCAAAACATTTCCTGCGCAGGGATAATAGAGCGATTTTACTTGCGATTTTTGTTTCAATTGGCTGGATGATGAACCCTCTGTCTGCCTTTTTAAATAATTTTTTGTAGCAAAATTCTCATCTAAATTTATAACTCGTTCGTTCGTTCGTGCGTGCAAGTCCAAAAGCACAGTGAAGTCCGTCTTTAACCAGCTATAGTTTCATAATACCAGGTGCATTTTTTTTTCCGGCCTGGATCTCCTCTGGGGGGATTTGTAGACTCCGTAGCTATGATTGGGCTAATGGTTTGTGGCTCCCACAATCGCCCAATTTGGTGAATTGAAAGTTCTACTCCGATCTTGTAAGGACGGTCTTTACGCACGACAGTTCTGAGTTCGTTGAGGTTGACCCATGTTTTCCAATCACGGTCACAGTCTCTGGGCTTGCTAGATGGGCTTGTCCACAAACTGTTAGGTCAAAGTAGAGGATGACCAATGCTCATACCATCTGTCATTGATCCAGGTTGATCGATAGAGGATACTGTGACTGGCAGTTGTCATGGATTGAGGTAGCAAAGTGATTCCGTGGAAATTCTACTGATCGCACAGGGGTGTTGGTGGTGGGGGGGGGGGGGGTTAGGATACCAGGTCATCACATTTCTTGGCGGGCTTGATCGTCTGAAGGTTTTCCTCCTAAGGTTTGCCAGGAGCTATGCAGACAGAACTACTGGAAACGCCCTCACATTCGACAGGACCCACGCCCCAGCAAAAACGGCAACCATAACAAGTCTCATTGCATCTCAGAACGACATCAATCTTGTTTGGAAGTACACGTGATCCATACTGGGCAGAGTATTCAAGCAGGGAGCTATGCCAAGGCAACAGTTGCGTATGTAAGGTGTTCAAAAAGATTGCACCCCTCTCCAGTTCCTGCGAGCTCGAGGAGGTTGAACGCGAGACATGCGTCTAGCCGCGAATGCCTTGGTGTGTGATTGAAAGTAGCTGCTGTCCATTGTGACGCCCAGGCATACATCGTTGTTGGTCATGTGACAGTTTTCTCCATCTAGGAGTGAGGTTAAGTCTCTCTTTTGTTTTGCGGCCCATTTTGTTCCCGGATTGGCAGATGGAAACAGAGCTGGACGGTCTCGGTTGCTGAGTTTCAAAGTGCCATCGGTGGAAGATTGGCTTATAGTGATTTGGTCTTCTGCAACCACTGACACAAGCAAACTCTTATTAATTTTTAAACATTACTATTACTAGAAATTAATTATGATTATATTTACAGTTCAAACGGTTAATCTGGGCATTCCACTCTCAAACATCCGTATTATGTAAATAAACCAAATTGAGAAAGATTTCGCGATGACGCACGTTGGTTTAACGGATTGTGTCAGGAAAACGGCGATTGGTGTATTCTCATAATGACGGATGCTGAAGAACGCGTTAGTGTTTGGTACAAATAAACATCAGTCACTATGTAAAACCTAATCGCCATTTGCGTAAATTTGAGGTGACAGTATTCTATCTATTCTATCTATTCTATTATTCTATCTATTCTATATATCTTCTTAGTGCTATTATCTAGCATCTATCTATTCTTCTATCTCTTTTGAATGTCTAAATATGATTATCATCGCAAAAGTAAGGTAGCGGGTTTTTTTAATTATTTTGTTGAATTATGTCATGTATCTTTTGCAGAAGAGGCCCCGACACTCTCTTCGCTCTTCCTTATGATGAAAGAACACCCAGGTGGATTAGTGCAGGACTCTATAGTATTTCTTAAAGTGGGAAACATTCAATGAATTTACCTGCATTGTTGCAGGTACACGACTGAAGCCTGATATATACTGGTTAATTGGCGATCAAGTACAACCAACATCAATTCGAGCGCGAGAAGTGGACCATAAACAGAGAGTCACCAGCCTCTTTAGATACAACCAGTTATTTTCCAATTACTCCCAAAAGGGAGCCACAATTTCCAACGCATAAAGTGTCAAACATTTTCTCACTTCATGCCTGAGCCAATATTCGTGAAGTGGTTAATTATGATTGAAGATTGCAGGGTAATTTTATAGTCTGTGGTAATCATGTTATATTTATGGCAATTTGTCATTTCCCCCATCGCAGTTAAACTCGGAGTGGTAACGACGGGTGGGGGGGGGGGGCCCTAAGGAGTTCAGTTTTGTTCTTGTGAAATACAATCGTAAAACAATAGAAGCATAAAAGTAATAGTTATGCAAATCAGATGTCCAATCATTCAGGACAACAATCCCAATTGTCAGGAACAATCCCTTTGTCAGAACATGGCGGGGAATTTTATGTCAATTTTTTTGGCAATTCGCTGGGTTATGCATAAGGGGTTTCGGTATACTCGAGTGCTTTCCTGACAGCCTTACTCTATATGTGTCTATAGGTGCAATTATATAGGGAATGCAATACAAAATTGCATTATCTGTCAAAAATAAATATATCTCTGAATATTGTGAATAATTTAAAACTTCAAATAACCTAGAATTCAAGTCCTTTCTACAGCACTATGTGCAACTTGTGTTTAAATAAACATAAAAACAAACAGGGAAGCACTGGGAGAAACTGTTATAGACAATATGGCTAAAAAACTAAATAAGGATGGTAAAAACTGATTCGCTATTCCTGGGGTGTGGTCAAACTCTACCGTGGCAACATTATGTTTTGTATTATGTTCCCCGCTATAGTGATCCATATAATACAATCGAACAGCATTATGACAGGCATCAGACGTGATAAAACTATGAATTATGCCATAGGTACGGGTGGGTAGTTAACTTACGATAGCGTGAAACTAATTAGACATGTTCATGATGAAACACAAATATGCCTCCAGCTTCTCAACACACAATGCAGAAAAACGTATTGTTAAGATCTAAATGAATGAAGAAAAAAATATCCTTCAGTGGGGATAGCAAGACAATAAGCTCAGTTTCCTCTGTCATCTGCAGCATGGTAGGGAGACATCCAGACATTTAGGTATACTAGTAAAGTTTAAGAACACGCTCACAGTCGCTGTAATATTAGGATCAAAATCACCTAAACGGCGGGTACCAATCAGTGAAAGATTGAAAACAAACACCAGTCATGATAAGGCCCCATAAAAATATTTTTGATTCACGTCAGGAGACTATCGAAAAGACGAGGAGGGACTGTTTTATGACTCGATACGAACTATACAATTCGCTGTAGAAGTGACATGTAATCAGGGTTTATTATATTGCGCGAAAAATTCAACCTTGCAGTGTATATACCATGCCATGGGCCCTGCAAATTATTGGGACATATTGCTGAGGGAATAGTCCATACATAGTGATACTTCTACCACAAAGCTTACCGCACGACGACACTATACTATAAGCAAAAAATTATTGACGGAGTATTTACAAGGTCATGACATTCGTCAATACGTTCACTTATTTTGCTTCGACCACCCCTGGAAGAACCAGGAGAGCACCCCTGGGCATTGAATGGTGGGGGTGTAATGGTGTTTATTATTTTAACATATCTGTAAAATAAGGCCGTGCTTCAATAGCCTGTTTCAAGGAAGAATGTTGATACCATGGCAGAAGATCAACAAATCTTACAATCAGCCTGTGAAAATCCCTGAAAAAATCCCTAACATTTAGTAAGCAATATGACATTTATTCCATTTGACAACGCTATTTTTGAAAAATCATGTACCAGGTTTAACTTTCGATCCTCTACGTTGTCGGGAAAGGGGGAAACACGCTATTAGAGTATTTTTCACATTTCCAAGGATTGTAAACAGCCCTGGCAACCCAAATATGACCTCGCGTGCACAACCAGATACACAAAATCCTTCAACTAAAATGTGGGTACTTTCCATGGATACTTATCTGGTACACCATGAGATATTCTATACTTTGTTGTGGTATATTGCCTCCTTTGTGCCATTAAATAAAAATTGCGACGTTGACTAAAGGATCGGAGAAAAGTAAGAGTCGGTAGAAAAGTGACCTTAGAAATGATAATTTTTCCATGTTCCATCAAGTGAAAATTGATAGAAATTTATTACAGAGTGATTGGTCAAAATGATGCGGATAAAATTGACTCTTGAGGGAAGTATAAAAAAAAACATTCATCGGGGAGGGGACGTGAATCAAAAAAATATGTTTTTTTTATGGGGCCTACATCTCAACTGGATGGGTATGCATTTATGAAAGTATAATTACAATTACAACTAAGAGACTTGGGAAACAGAGTAATAAAAAAAAAACCAAATGCGTCTTGGGAATATCACACCGTTACTCTAATACACTTAACAAACCTGGATTCGAGACTACTAATCCAAAAAAAGTGTCCCTTATGTTATACAATACAAGCAAGACAGCATTATCATCATCTAGCTTGAAGCATTATCTATGATCTGAAGGCAGTCTATCTGGCTGGTGAGCTTTCTATTCACATTGAAATAGTCAGTCTAATAATGTCAAAACATGTTGTTTTTCCATGACATGATGCGGCTTTGTTAATCACTTTCGCAATTAACTTAACACTTAAGTGACCAAGGGGGGGGGGTTCCTAGGGACCCTCAAAAATTTGTTTTGCGCGCTGGCCGCTTTACGCGTGGGATACATACGCCCACATTTTTGTAATTGTCTGACTTTTAAATGCGCTTCTTTGGATACCAAAAAAATTAAAATTCGGCCAAAACGTTAATGAGTTAATTAGGAGGGTCCCATGGACCCACCCGCCTTGGGCCACTAACGGAAAGATTGAGAATATTAAAAAAAATCAAAGAACCAAAGGTAATTTTTTCTTGTGAGATATGTTCACACATGCATGTAAGTAAACAATTAATCGTAACATTAAAAATAATTAACCCTTTATGTGACTGAAAACAACACACATTTCAATGTTGACGTTGCATAAAACCGTTACTGTACAAGTGTCTATGGGAAAAGACGTGTATTTTGCAACACCCGTTAAAATAAAGGATTCCTAAAACTGCAAGGTTTTTTGTTTAATATATTTAATTTGGGTATTCTAGACTAGATATCAACATAAAAGAGTTTTCTAAAAATTTGATGTAAGCGCAAGGCTTTCCCATTGATTTTCCGTTTTTTGCCCATTTTCGCGTGTTTTGAAAACAATGTTTTGCCCCTAATTGCAGCCCAAATACCAAATTTCATTTTTATTGCTGATTGGGGGTCCCTTATGACCCTTCACAGGTGTTATAAATTTCTGCAAAAATTCTTCGGGAAAGTGGTTTCCTGGGGGGGGGGGTGTCCATTGGCCCCCCCCCCACCACCTTGGCACCAACGGGAGTGACAAACCCTTGAGTAACCTTAAGGTGTTAATGTTGTGATCTGAGCTGTAAATAGTAAGGCGTCAATATCATGGTGCGTACATTTTGAAGTAACGATGGAGATGATGACAATGTTTTCAGAGAAAATACACCAGTCAAAAAGAGCTAGTAATATCTGGGCCAAAACTAAAAACCAAAATAGCGTCCGCACAATTTTTTTTGGCATGTTCTAATCCCGAAGACCTACTGATTGAGAAACTGAGGGGTGCCCAAATTGCACCCTTGAGCATTTGACAATCCAGATGGCTACCACGAGGGCGCCACACATAAAATTAGCCAATAACTCGGCTTATAAAGCAGATTAAGAGGATTCTCGTGTTTTTGTCGGGTTTTTGGTCAATGAATTCAAATTGTACTCTTTTTAACACTAAAGTATTCCTTTACTGAAATCCAAGATGGCCGCCACCACAATAATTAGCAATAGCATCCGCTTTTACAAAGCGGCTATAAAGATGATTCTAGTTTCTTTGTATGGGTTTTTGGCGTCAATGAATTCAAATTTGTACTCCTTTAACACTAAAGTCTTACCTATACCGAAATCCAAGATGGCTGCCAAGATGGCAGCCACCACATATAATTCGCAATAGCTCAGCTTTTAAAGCTGCTATAAGCACGATTCTAGTGTCTTGTATGGGTTTTTGGTGTCAATGAATTCAAATTTGTACTTCTTTTAACATTAATGTCTTACCTATACCGAAATCCAAGATGGCCGCCATCACACACCTATAATTAGCATTGTCTCAGCGTTTGAAAGGAAATACGATCTTGTAATTGGGGTGTATTTTTATAGGTTTATGGTAATAAT
>JAMKCH010030920.1:0-16608 GCA_023653785.1 Ophioderma brevispina | reverse complement strand
TTATATGGTGGACGTGGAGCGAAAGTGGGGCCTACATGTTCTAGGCCTTTAGTAGCCTTTTCCGCACTTCTGTTCCAAGGGTAGTGCTTACCCGTGGCCGCTCTTTG
Organism: Ophioderma brevispina; assembly: GCA_023653785.1. Lineage (NCBI taxonomy): Eukaryota > Metazoa > Echinodermata > Ophiuroidea > Amphilepidida > Ophiodermatidae > Ophioderma > Ophioderma brevispina. Next base: position 16,501 of record JAMKCH010030920.1, on the reverse strand, counting down.
AGGGTAGCCCATCGGGTTCGTCTACGCTTGGGTTTTCTATTCGAATCTTGTTATTCTCTGTTCGGTCTAACACCTACCTCCGGCCTATGGTCGGTGCTAGTCTGGAAAAAGGGGTTTTTCAATTCGATGCAATTTTGTTATTAATCGACCATTGGAAACCTAAGGAGATCAAATATGGGGAGTTTGTTTTGAAACAGTATTGTTTTCCTTAACTCCCGTTCATTTGGACCTCCGTTTTCCAATGTCGCTCCCTTCCCACCCAGCCCCCACTGTTGTCGCCCAAGAGGTGAGCCTATGGGGTCGCGGGAAAGAGAAGAGCATGATGGGATTCCGCCGGTACTTCAGTGTAATGACGTCACCAAAGGATCCGCTGAATAAAATTTGTGTATCTTAAATTTGGGTCATCTTGTGCAACCAAAGATGATGCCATTTGTATTATCGACATTGGAAAAATGAGATGTTCCAACTAACGGGAGTTAAGAAAACATACTGTTGTCACAACAAATTCTTTGAAAAGGACCAGACACAGCTTGCTCCTTAGTTGGGTGTATTGGCGGGATGCCATGAAATTGCACGTAATTTTTTTTTCCTACAAATCAAGCAAAAATAGTTCCTTCCTTCTTAAATCTGGCAACACTGATGAACCCTTTCCCCCTGAGGTGAAAAAAGTGTTAAAACAATTGCCACTATTAGTACTCGAGGATTTTTTTTATCATGATCCATGACATTGTGGTGTAGTACAGTTTAGCATATGCACATTGCAATGCATTACATGACTGGTTCAAAACACCCTCTTGCTCCCAAAACACAGAAGATGACCAAACTGAAGTTGCTTATGGGAATCGTAGACTGGCCCAGTCAGAGATCTTGATGAGACCTGACCCTTAGATTTGATCAATCATCCTGGGATAATTGGCTGCACCAGCATATCAAATTTTGGTGTGTGTGGGGGGGGGGAGCAAATTGATATCAAAATGCAATTTTTTTTGTGGGGGGAGTGTCATTTTGGGGCTTATAAAAAAAACGCATTGCTCTCAACTATTGGTCAACCCCAGTTCCCTATGTTGCCATTTGTAAATTTCCTGATTTCCATAATATTTTAGGCATTCATCTTGATCCCCCTGTCTGTGTGGTTCTAGTAATTGATGCTTTGAACCCCCTCTTACCTATTAGTTTGTATTGTTTATTAGGTTGTGAGTAAGCATGCAAATTGATCTTTGTGTTTCAAGTGTCTTTCTGTCCTCGATGGTGTACGTGCAATAAATCGAGCCATTTATTTTCAAGCGTACTCCCCCATGTTTGGTGAGAGTTCCACACTATCTTTGTGAAGGAAGTGCTCTGTATTACCATAGCCAGTTCTGAGTCTGTGAGGTTGACCCATGCTTTCCTGTTTGGGCTTGCCAGATGGGCTGTTGAAAAACTGCTTTAGGTTCATTATGAAATAGGACCATCTTCAACCAGTTTTCATTGCTCATATGATCGATAGATATAACAGTAAAACTGTCAACTTATTTGTGTTTATTTATTTACCTCCACATATTAATCTTGTTCAACTCGAAGAAGAAGTGATCCATGTTGTTTTGGATATAAATGGTTAGTGCCCTCCATATTGGTTGGCCCAACATTCGCAGAAGATTTTGAGGATAGGCTAGAAAAGCTTCAAAACACTACCAAACAAACCATATACGAACATAACAGAGATTTACACATTTACTACATTGAATTGCTTATTTCTCACACTGACTTCTTTCTCCGAATCTGGACCTCTAATGTTAACCCTCCGATGATTTGCAATTTATGTTTATCCCTGCTAAACTTCCCATAAAACTCACCTTGAAGACAACCTTCAAATTGAACAAAGGTCGCTGCGTTGTCTGTGTTGATAGCCCGACTGATGGTGAACCAATTCAGCAACTGAAAAGAAGTCTGTTGCAAACAATACACGCATTTGTGCACCTCTCTTGTTTCCAGCAACGCAGGTTCGCATCATGAAAGGTCTGGGATCCAAAGGAGATTCAGCTCTCATCTCCCGTGAATCTCTACAGTTTGCAGATCTAGCAGAAGGGGTGGTTAGCCAGACGCATACCAAAGAAATCATCACTGTTGCTGTTGCTATGGAGAATAAGAAAGACGATGAGTTGTGCCAGGAGGAATTGGACAAAGTCACCGACATTATCAACAACGCTGTAGAAGATCTTTCTCCTGGAACAAACGTTATCACAGGTAAAATATATTTACTCAAAAATTTCGAGGGGAATACAGTTTTAAAACCACCTTTCTTTGGGGAAAAAGAATTGGTGATTGTCGAAACGTGCATTCATACTTCACTGCATGTTATGGCGAGTTGCATTGCCCAAAAGACTGTGTTGCAGTACTCCAATAAATAAAGTTAAATTTATTTTGTCTGGATTTGCAGCAAGTTGCATTGATTTATGGCAGAAAGTCATTGCTCTATCAGTAATGCAATGCAACGTACAGTGCAGCAAGGTATGAATGTACCTTTAGTCTGCTGCAATTCGTCCTTAAAATCTAATGATGTAGCCCTAAAATAATAAGCTGATGTTTAGAAGGGTCAGATGGCATGAAAATATCATCACTTACTATTTCATACATTCTGATATTGTCATGGAGTTAAATTATTCTGTAATTAGGTATACCAAGTCTATTATCAGATTTCCATAGGTATATACTCTTTTAGTAGAACCGAAAACTGCATAACCCAACTTTTCGAATACCAAGTATTTGAAAACAATTAGGAAGTTCAAGTTTTGAGCAATTTCTAGGCATTACTGGCAAATAATCTTGTGTGATGCTAATTTGGTAAATTGACATCACTTTGTTAACATTTTTTACTTGACCTTCTTAGCGTATCCACAAGTCATTGGTAATGGCTTGTGGCGGTCTCAGGATTTATACAACTGAGTAAGCTGATCTGGGGCCGCGTGTATCCATGATACGGACCTCCTAACATGGCCCACTTTGAGGCTGGGGCAGATTGGGAACAGCCAGGGGCGTGACCCTACTCTTATTCGACACTGGTTGCGACGTTCATGTACAGTTGCGGACTCTCTGTACACGGGACCGAGGCTTAATGTCCCCTTCCGAAGGATGGGATGCTTTCATGATTCATTGCCCCATTGCAAGTGAGCCATGGAGGAGAACGGTATTCTGTATTAATAAATAGTGGTATACAGATCAAATCCAGAATTAAGTACTCAATAAATCCCAGCAAGTGATCCCAACGGGATTCGAACCCGGATTTTTGGACATAAAATTGCACCACAGGCAAGCACCCTAACAGACGCCTAGGCCAAAGCTCTTTTTCCCCCCCCCGAGAAAACATGACCTGCCTTTGTCACATATGTGAAAGCACACTCAATCATGTTGAATACCATAGAGCAGTAGTAGTAGAGAATTTCATACTGGCCTATTGAAAGTGTTAATTCATCCCCAGTAGTCTACCAAAGGGCTCTAGACTACAAAATACCCACACAATGTCAATATTGTGGTATTTGTGGGAATGTTAATACAGAATACTCAGCAAAAAAAAAGAAGTCCCTGTCTATAACTTTTGACGTAACAAAAGTATTTAAATTTATTTTTATTATCAACAATGATGGATCCGCAAATTCTTAGGCACAAAATGACAATTTCCTTTGCTATAGACATCTTTGTTACCATGAAATCATCCATTTTATTGAAATTTTCATGCTGCAAGGAAAAAAGTTGCACTTGTTTCCTGAAAACGTAGATGTTTTGATTTCCAAGTGTGTACAGTTTTACACTTCATTCACAATTTCTTGAGCAGGTGTGGGAATATAACTGTTGTTGCTCTTTGGTCCCCATGTTGTTGGCGACATTATCACATTGAAAGAAAAGGGCTGACTCGTAGAGATTTACATAATCTCTTTTACTGTTGTGGAAATTCTTTGAATTGAGTTGTCAATATGGTCCACAACTGTATGAAATGAATTAATGCCAAACTTTGTTCAACAGGATCAAATCTGAACCGTTGTTATCTGCAGATTTTTGGTAGACATTTTCATATAGAAGTCACAAGTATGCAAATGAGGTATTGCCTTTTTATGCCATCAAGCGCTACTGCCAACAATTAAGCGCAAGACGGGAATCCAATTGTACTACGTCATAGGCATGCTTGGGACGTTGTATGAAAACGTTTACCACTTTTTGCCAATACAACCAAGAGAATGAACGGCAATACAGAGGGATCAGAGCAGCAGGTCCAAGGAATCAATAATTCTTGTAGATGCTTTTGAAGCACCTTTTAATTCCTCATAGGTTTGCCATCAAGTTCTCAGAGTCAAAGCTCATAATAACAATGGGACATCGACGTTAATTGGACAGTAGTAGTAGTGTAGGCCTGCAGAATGCTATCCGCGTTATAGGATAGACACTGTTGGAATTTGTGGAATTGATGGTCCGTACGCGTTTACAGAGCGTCACAAGTACACATCAAAAGGCAAGGTGACAGTCGAAGGTGTAGTAACGATCTACACCAATCGTGTGAGTTGCAATGGCAATGGCTTAGCATGGAAATCAGAACCACAGTCAAAAACAAATACGTCGGAGTTTCATGTGCGTTGGCAATGACGGTAGTACCGACGTTCATTAGTATGTACCTGAGTCTGGTCAGTTGTATGACGTGGTGAGGAAACAAAGTGACAGGGAACCAGTGATATAGGTCCATACTAATACCAAATGTGTTAAACTTTTTCTATGGAGAGGGATGAATGATGTTTGACCAGGTCCATGCTCCATTCTCCACGAAGTTCTGCTATATTGCTGGAAGCCTAGCATTTTGGTTCTGTCAGGTGGAAGATGGTGGATTAAGAATGTGATTTCACTCTAATCCACCGTTCAAACTGGCAGTGTCACAAATATTCACAATCACTATAGCAGTGGTATGCAAGTCAAAAGCAATATGGTAGGAGTGTGCCTTCAATTATACGTGACAAAGGCAGGTCAAAACAAAAGGAGATTAACAAAGCGCAAAGTCGTTGTTTCCAAAACCCTCACCGGAGATTGGGTCATTTGTTAGAAAATTGCTTTTATGCATGGCTTTAAATTTTGCAAACATTCCAAATAATTTTTTTTGGTATGAGATTGTTTTCTATTGTGTGCAAATATTGTTTTATGATGACAGTTCCCTTTCATATTTCGGAAAACTAATTACAGTACATGGTTAGTAGAAGTTGGTCCAAAATTAGCATAATTAGGATGAATTGTAGAAGTAACATGATCTACTCTTTAAGCTATGTTAGCTTTAAAAGTCTAAAAACGATTTTAGAAAGTTCATGAGAGAGATTTAAATGCAGCGATGATCCTGTATACTGTAATGAGTGGGTGATGGTCAACAAGCTGTACCAGAGAGATTTATAAAGCAAGAGCAAGTCTGTATCAGCAGCAAAAATGAAATCCATGCAAATACTGAGACAATTCGCCATAATAAACCACTGCCAGAATTAATTGTTAAACTATTGCATTCCAATGAGGACAAAAAATTTTTTTTACACTATTATATAAAACTAAAAAATTAAAAAAAAACCCCCACCCCCACCACCACCACCAATTACCACCACCACCACCACTTACCACCACATGAGATTCAGAAGGCAATAAACTGATAGATTAACAGTATACTGTGTCACCGTTAAAAGTTGTGATGCCCCAACCCAAATGATATTGTTGTCCCCATCTGCTCCCATTGTGGAAATTTCTGGTTACATTATGCCCACTGTTCAGGCTGCATTTAGGCTCATTGAAAAAATATTTGGCACCCATATTCTTTAAAGGTTAAAAAACAAACTGGATTTTACAAACTATGTAATTTTGAAAAATACCTCAATGAAGTTTGATCTGGAATTAGGAGCTATGTCATTTCTCCTTCTAGGAGTTTAAATTTACAAGCATTTTTTTATCACAGGATATCTCAGCCCGTATGGTCTTCAGGAGGGACGATGAATCGGTTACGCCTACTACACAATGCAACAAATAGAGGAAAGTGAGGCAGATCCAGAGGTATTCTTCCAAAACCATCCAAGGCCTGACCATCATACAGACCAATCAAAGATTAAGACAACTGAAGTCCTGATCTGGGGTTGATCCTCACTTCAATCAAAACAAAAGGACTACAATTAACTACCACTGGTGATCAGAGAAGAAATCTTAAAGTTCCTTCCTTGATGATGATACTCAAGCATTCTCAGACTGATTTACAGGTCACTGACTTGAGTTACATACAAGTAGATGAAGACTATGATCTCAAGATCAGGAGTCACCAACAGAGGCCTCATCAAGCATTGGTGTAAGAGAACAGGAAGAAAATGACCCTGGGATACTACTAACATTTAACCAAAACATCCTGGTTGGTGGGAAACAAAGATAGCGGTATCGGATATCATAGAGACAATCTGAAAAAAGAACAGGGACCCCAGGTAAGAAGAGAAACTTTAATGTTGGTCCTTGTCTAGAAAGTTGCTCAGCAATATCACAGCCATTCGCATGTAATATCATTAAAACTACAAAAGGAAATGTATTAATTATGTATGAGATAGGGCTCTTTTGTAACAGATAAGTTAGCATTCAAATTTCAAGACATAGGTGGGCCCTAAACTGTGTTCTTAAAGCTGACCATTGGCACATTTTTACAACATAAGAAATTTCTTTAAAGCGGCGGCCCTGCCACATTTCACAAAATATGGATGAAATTTCTTCAATTTGCTCTCAAATTGTAGTCTAGGCCATTGGAAGAACAGAGAGATATATTGTACACATTATTAAAAATAAATACCCCAAAACGATAGGGACATGATATGAGGATAAAGACATCCAGGTTTAAATTTGTAGGCCAACTTTAAGTTTTCCCTAACTTTAATCAACAAATGGTATTACATTACATGAATATTTGTGACTAGTACCAATGATTTAAAACCATCAAGGGGGTTATAGGACCGACCCAACAGTGTGCAACATAGCGTGGGAAACATTGGCATACGCCGTGCGTTGTGCTTGTGTTAAACGCAATTTTCGTCATCTGGCTGAATTTAAACATAGCCGGCGGACGTTAAATGATAAAATCATTCTGTTTTACCCCAATAAGGAAAGCTGATTGGTCTTAATCATTTCGGGTGAAGGGCTTTGATATATAAAAGCTTACAAACCATGCAAAAATATCGATTTTGGAAAATCTTGAGGGCGCATAATTTTTCAATGTGCAAGTGTCCTTTAATTTGACTTGCAAAATGATAGTTCGGTCATTGAAAGAATACAGCTATATTTACACATAAAATAACATACCCCAAAACAGACATTAATAAGAGGCTTAATTAAGATATACAGGTATTTTGGAGTGTCTTTTTAAAGTTTGGTCGACCGGGTCAGATTTTTTTTAGGATCTTCTCAATGTTTTGCTCTAAAATGATACAAGAGGCTACTGTTTAAAGCTTTTTTTTTATGAAATAGCAAAGCTTATTTGATGTTACCTGTTGTATTGCCTTGTTGTCTTGTTTTGTTATTTTTTCGTCTGTGTGTTGGTTAAAAAAATATTTAATTGGGGAGGAAATAATGGGTCATCGCAGCATACAGAATATTTGTTTTTGTATTTTGATTGCTAAACTTTAGAGTCGGCAGGTTTTTTTTTTATGGTTCGGTAGGTTTACGCCAAACAAAGCAATTTTTTTTTTATGGCCGTGCCCTGCTATCGTAATCATCCTTATAGAAAAACCTGCTTTTTATTATTACTCTGTTGAATGACAGAAAGAATATAAATCATAATCTATTACATAAAGAGGCGTATTCGGCCTATTCGTTTCAGGTGTTGATCTAATGACCTTGAGTAAGGCATTCCAACTATGCCAAAAACAGGGTTGGAAAAAAATGGGGGCGGCTCTTTCTGGAAAGTCCTATGCTCTTTAAATCGGGTGGGACACTCAGGCACACGGACCCATGACGGGGAGGAAAAGCCACTAATTTCATGCAAAGACTTTTCTGGAGGTGACAGAAATCTGAAGTTGAATGAACTCAAAGCTGGCCATGTACTCAGCCACATATGCTTCTAAACAAATTTGGAAATTACAGCGCATACCTAAAATGTAATCCTACATGTATAATCTTGAAATGTGGTATATAGTATTGTACAGGGTAAGTAAAAAAAAAGCAAAACCCAAAAGCTGCCATTAGATTGTAAAAGGTAGATGCTTTATTAAGCAATGGGGTAAAAGTGTCATTATAGTAGATTTTGATGCCTGCAGTTCATTAAAAGTTTGGGGCGTGTCGACGTTCCATTCGTTTCTGAGAGGTTGTATGCTTACCCAATCATACAATAGAAATTTGATTTCACGATACCGGAATAAGATTAGGCCATAATTAAAAAATGTCCTCTTTTCTCACAAAGCAAATATTACAAGGCAAATGGCGGGGGGCCCCCCCCCCCCCCCCCCACTGATACAATCCAAACACCAAACTGAACAGACTCTGAAGCATTAAAAAATAAGAAATGATATGATAGTAATTCTTACTAACCAAAGTTCTTTTACGTCACTAAGGAATATTAGGAAAATCTGATATGTACATTCTATTGTTTGTCCCAGGATTTATCCAATTGGTCCAATATTATCTAAGTTTTGGTCAGTCATAACAAACTGCAAATATCTGCGTGGCCTATAATTCTCACTCACCCAGCCTTGATGTTCATGACACTTTATCCGTCCTTTGATTGACACCAAACAAAGAATCGCTAGCGTGTCTCAGACTTACGACAATCTATTCAATTGAATCTGAAGCCTTTATAAATTCAATACAAAAAAGTCATGTACAATGGGTTAAAGCAGCTTACTCTGTTGAACAAAGTTGGCGCATTTCAGCTGTTATACGGCTTTTTTTTATTTTTGATATCAACACATCCCGCCACATTAACTTGTACCATCGACAATATGCATTTACTGACAGAATAAAAATCAGACTATAATAAACGTTGTTTCAAAGAAGAATGATCCAATTCCTTCATTACAACAAGTGATGTGGACTGTTGACAACGAAACATTGTTACACTCTGTCACAGAATATCGGGACTAATCTTAAAGGTGCGAATAGCTTCCAGATTTCATCCAGTTTCATTGTTCGTAAAAAAGCCTGAGGAAGCCGACTCAGAGTGTCGGCTTTTGCATTAAAGGCACCTTTCCCAACTCCCAACTAACTGAACGCAAGATCGAAGCTTGCATACTTGACAGCATAAAATTTGAGAACACTCACATTGTTATTATAAGTCCCCTCTTGAAAGGAGAGGGTTGTTGAATAAGTTGGAATTGCTAGCGTTCTGGACTCGGGTACAGACCAATCGGTTGACACGTTGGAAGTTGGGGAAATGATTTTGTTTAAAAGGACCTGGGCCCCACTTAATCTAAAGGAATTAACAGAAATCAGCGCACCTATTTACAATGTCAAGAGATATTACAAAATGCCACAGTTTTTCACCATCGATAATGGCCCAAGAAGTTTAGGGTTGCATTTGTTGTATCATACGAAACAGCTGGTCTTAAAAGCACATCAGTGAGGTTGCAAATAATTTTAAAATAAAAAAAAATTATCAAAATTCAGATTTTGCATGTCTGTGACAAGTACACGTTTTTTGTAACATACCGCAAATGCTAAGACCAGAAGCAACGCAATAAGGAAACAAAATTGGATATTTTAGTCAGTACTGTCTTAAGGAATTATTAACAACATGTACGTGAATGGAAGATTCGTATCTTTGAACACTGCCATTTCCTTTTTCTGCCAGTTTGTTCAGTTGGAAAAGTAACTCCAAAGTTTTACAGACTTAGCCTTCACCTTTAAGCTAATTCCTGCTCATTTCATTTACTCTTGCAGATGAAATCACTGATAGTGTCTGTAAGGCACCAACACAACTACCAAACAACATAATAATAATAATATACCGGCTTTTATAAAGTGCATTATCAAGTTCACAGCGCTGTTGCCTATCTTGCTTATGCTGCCATCAGGAAAACGTCACAATCTTTCATTCCACTTAGAAGACGGCAAGCACACAATCCTATCAGCAATAGATTGTAATATTCCCCTTAAACAGTACCTGAATCGTTTTTGGGGAGAGAAGGCAAGCGCGGAAAGTGCCTTTGCCCAAGTGCACAACACATTGGGGCTTGAACCCTGCAACCTTCAGATCATGAGTTAGCGGTCACATCCACTGGACCATGTGCCCAAACATGATACAGCTTGTCCTAATTTTATGCATGTATTTGAAACATTTCTGGGTTGGACTAGGTGAGCTTCAGGAAAATCAAACCTAAAAACCCAGAAAGGAACTGACCGCAAATAAATTGCTTGGGCTTGGAACTCTTCCCAAGAATTGTCCCCTTTGACCAAGTGAAAGGGCAAAACCCTTGGTATTAGGTTTCTCTAGCAAACAAGCTAAAACCACGGTATTCGCCTTTGAGTATCCTAGCTCAAATATTTTGGGGATAGGGAACCCAACACCCAAAGCGGCACAAACGTGGCTTGTATTGATGATGGACAATAGTTGAGAATGATACAGGGTGCTACACTGGAATATTTTGTATTGAGGCCAGGGACTTGAGACTTCCCACTTTACTTGTAAACTTTCCTCACATTGTGGACGTCATCATGTGCTTTGCCGTATTTCATGGAAGTTGTGTGCCTCGTGGTGTGAAAACAGATTTTGTCATAGGTGGTGTGATTTGAAGTAGTGGGAGAACTATTGATTTAGAATCTGAAGTGTTTAAAGTCACAGCTTCACCCATTGCCATATTTGCTTTATATTGCACACTACTATTGAAAATACATGATAAATGGTCCGCCACTGGTGTGGCCAGTTTGTGATCCTGGGTCGCTAGTGACCTTGATGAATTCAACTGCTTTATTTTACGAAGACGATACTGTACTTTACTCTGTCAAGTCGGCTAAATCATCAGGGGTCACTAGGGACCAAGGTTCACAAAATGGCACACAGGGGGTCGCATAAAGACATGTAGAAAATTACATAGGGTTTGTAAATGTCTTACTGTTGTTGACTTTTGATAGTTTGTGGCATCATAAACTCACTATGCAATCAAATCGCTCTTGTGAAAAAAAATCATTGAAATCTGAAATTAACACTGAAAAAGTAATGCTAAAATTATCGCTGAATGAAATCAAAACATGAAAATGTGATCATTCAGTGGTATTAGTAAATCTCAGGAAGTGGATTAGTGGATGAACCTGCACATTTAATCCCAATGAAAAATGCACTTAATCCCACTGAAATGAATCCACCCACTTTCAGATTCAGTAATTTTTTCAGTGATTATTCAAATGACTGTTGTTTAGATGCTTGAAGGCTGTGCTTGTGGAACTTGTAGGTGGTGCTGATTTTTCCCTGTGATGCTGACTGTTGCGATTGCGACAATTGCATCCCTTGTTGGTCACTATGAATGGATGACGTAGGATTCCATAAACTGTTTCCCCTTGATTTGCATCAGCTGAGTAGTGCTACTAGGTGTGACCAATAAATTGCAATAAGCAGGGAATTTGCATCTTTTTGACGATCATGATGGAACCTGGGGAGATCTCGAACGATCAATTTACCCGGGACTTGACACGAATTCCATGCCCAACTGCTGTTGAGGAATTCTGTTCTTTTGATTCCCGCTTTATCCACGTCATAGCAAAATGGTGTCAACAGCGTCCGTCTGTATCTGTCAGACCCCTTGATCAATCTTTAGTACGGCGTTGTGTAAAAACACGGACTCGTAAAGCGCCTACTTCGCTTAATTTTCCCCGGTGATGTATTTATCACATTAGTTGAATTTGTAGAACCAACATGGGACTAAAAACAAATATCTTTGAAATTCAAAACTTGGGTGTGTTTGTCCCAAAAATTCTGGTTTTAAGTTTGTTGTGTCAACTTACGCAGAGCAAAAATGTCGTGACTATTTGATGCAAACAACAAATTCTCCCAACTTTCACTTCTGTAGCAGAAATCTCAATCATAGTCTCGGTCCCAGCACTGCACGACGCAATCTCATTATTAGAGTGATTAGTCTCTAGCACAGAAACAGAAAAGTTTTTATGAATGGCGGGATGAACTGGGCGGTGGGAGCCAGGGGTGTGAGGCCTATTACCCGGGTTGGTAATTGGCGGTCAATTGAGGCAGATGAGGGGTCGCGACAGATTGTTAAGGGGTGGAAGTGTTGTTGATGTTTACGCGCAAGCTGCTTTACACCTTCAGCAATTCTGTTAGAGCCCGTCATCGGACCCAAAATGGAAGAATTTAGAAATTTAGTTTGAGATGCGAAATGGAAGGTATCATGCGCAGATACCGCGGGTAACGTGCGTTGTTTTGCGTTTATGAAAATCGCGCATCTCTACGCATGCGTTCTGCTTTGCTGCAGGCCGAATGTGGCGCGGATTTTTCTTGCCGCCCATAAGACGCCCACCCAACCCAATTGGTGGAAAAAAGTGTAAAATTCAGTGGTTTTCGGGTTTTTTGTAATGGAAAAAGTAAGTCGGTGACCCTCATTTTATTTCAAAATTTGAGAACCTCTGGGAAAAATGTGGAAATTTTGAAATTAAAAACAACATTTGATCGAGAACTTTTATTTGTAGGCGATTCCAAACGTCAAAATTTGACTTTTTCCATAGACTTGCGTGGTTTAAAAGAAGTGACAACAACCTTTTGTTTGGCTATAGATCAAAAAACAAGTCGGTTGACCCCCATTTTTATTTCAGATTCTGAATCAGCACTGTGTAAATACCATATATGTGAATTCTGGAAAATTTTATCGAGTAGATCACTAAACACGTCAAACCCCGTAAGTTTTCATTACCGTCTCATGTCAAAGATGCCATGTTGGAAAAGGGCGACAAAAATACACATGCCATACAAAGCATAATTGACAATGTCTTGTTTCGCCACCACCAGTGATGTCAAAAAATACCATTCACATCATAGAGGCTACCGGGCTTAATTCCGGCTTTAGTCGTTAACAGCTATCCGTCATTGGTTAGGGGTCAAAGGACACTACAGGTGGCAAAAAAATTTGCAACAAAACTGAGTGGAAATTGGTGAAGACCGAGCTGAGGCTGAGTGATCAGACTCAGTCGAAGACTAGTAGATTATCGGTTATGAAATATGGGTCTGAGCTCACGGCCTATATTTATTCTTTGTTGATTAGTAGGAATTACTAAATCCACTTTCTTTTTATCAATAAGAAAAATACATCATTCCGGCCATGGGTAAATCTGTGCAGTCTTCATGTTCAGCACCAAACAGTGATCGGCGTGTATCGGACGATTATTGTTACTTACCTAGGGAGTCCTTTTTTCGCGCCAGTGAAGCAATTCCATAATGGAGGGTAGTGGGTAGGGAGAATTAAACGAAGTAAGCGATTTAGGCGATTCCGGGTTTTACAAACGCCGATATTAGATTCACTTGCACTGTGACAGGACAGGTCTGTAGGCTATATAAAGGCATACTTTGTAATTTTCAGGGGGGGGAAAAAAATCTTAGTCCGTATGCACAAAAAGTTAGACCAGGTTTAAAGTAGGACCTGGGTTCTAATCAAAAACTAGTTTTGTCCAAAATTTTGACCAGTTACTTACATTTTCTTTATAAATTAACTAGCAAATTTTAAAGATTAAAATGCAAATTTCAAAATAAGTACAAATATTTATGTCAACACAAGGAAAATGTCTTTTCTGGGGGGACTAAATTACATGACCAGGTACTAGACCTGGTCTACACTTTTGTGCATACGGACCTATTCCCCTGAAAAACAAGTTGCAAAACTTCTTACCAAGTTTTGTGCTCTTATTCCCCTGGAATTATGTGATTTTAAAACTAGGTTACGGCTTCGAACAAAATAAAAAGGTAAACTTCTACCAGATCCAAATTCGACAAACTTGGTTATGTGGGTACTGTGGAGCAAATAATACCCATGTGCTTATGTTAGCATATTTGTGGATATTAATGAAATTCATTTGCATATTTGCTCTTTTGGCTTATTCACTCTTTGCACACGGGTTTGCCATTTACGGGGAGAGTCTTGGAACTGGCCATCCAATACTGAATGGGGGGCATTCCACATAACAGTTCGATTACGATAAAGTTTGATATCTCTCCAAACAAAAGCAATTACCTTAGTGTACAAGAAGTGAATGAAAATAGCAACATCTCAATATCCAATACCAGTTCGAGGCACCTACTGCAAAACCGTGCAAGTTTTGTCAAAGGGACCATACCCATGAAAGTTTTGACTCAAATTGACTAAACTTGCATGGTTTGGGTAGTGGTGCATGCAAGTAATACCAAAATAACTGTGCATCACTCATTGCACATACTAATGGTTCATTTGCATTTTTGCTCTTGCCAAGGAGATCTTGAAAGTGTTAACTTTCAAAGAAATAACACAACGTCAAGTAATTATGAATTCAAGGGAAGAAGTGTCAATTTGACGAACATGGTGGGTATGGAGAGAAGAACGATCGCGATTGAGTTCCTTGATATTCCAGTTATTTCCAGTTAATAGACAGCGATCAGAAAAAAGAAAAAGATGATTGTACTATGAACAGATCGGGGACCGTTGAAAGTGACAATGAGGACACTGAATCAGAGCAAACATACAAGTATTATCTTTTTTTTTAAAACACTTTTATTGGTTTTTGGTTTTTTTCAAAAAAGGGCATTTATTATTGGTGATTTGTTCATTTATATTTCTACTGCAACCTATAGGCTGTGCTCAAAAAGATTGATATTGAAAACCGCTCAACAACATCAAACACAGGGCATAGCTAGGGGAGAGCACTGGGGCATGTGTCTGGACGCCATCTCGGGGGTGCTGAATGAAATGACATGGGGAAAAATAAAACATTAACACAAAAGAAAAAAGTTCCCATTGTGGGGATGTTGTTGTTGTTGCCACAGGCAGATAATTGATATAAACTGATGCGCCCGAGAGCTTCGGGGGGCTCCGCCCCTTGGACCCTGACAGTGGCAGTTTAGTTCATCTGCTTCAAGATAATTGCATATAAAGCGAGAAAGACTCTCCCAAGGCCTCAAACATACTACACCGAAAGCTTCCTCGGGCCTCACCACCTGGAACCTTGCCAGGGGCGGTAAGAGTTTCATCTGCCTAATGATAATGAGATACTGATTAAGACACTCACACAAGGTAAAACCTGAGAGCTTACAGGGGCTCTGCCCTGGACCCCGTCAGGGCACTATATTCATCTGTCTTTCAAAGATAATGAGATAGCTGAGAGCTCTCTGATGACACACGCTAAAACCAATGAGCTTTCCGGGAGACCCCACCCGCCAACCCGCCAGGGGCAGTATATAGTTCATATGCTTCAAGCTAATAAGATAACTGAGCTGAGAGCCCCAGCTGCAGAGCTAGCACTGAACAAAAGGCACTCAAACATGCTAAAACCTGAGAGCTTCCGGGGGTTTTGCTCCCCGGACCCCCGCAATAAGGGGCTTTTCCCTGGGACCACTTTAGGTTGCCTCTTGGATTCTACCCATTATTGTTACGCAACATTAACATCTTGCCCCGGGGCGTCCCTTTCCATAAGCGACGCCACTGCATCAACAGTGGCTGGTTGCAACAGCTGTATTATTAAAAAAGAAAAGCCTATGCTGCTAAAATGGTCACACTTAGATGGATGGATGGGAAAATATGGCTGTCAAAGTTAAACTTAATTGACAAACAACATGCAAATTTACCCATTGCGGACTTTTAATCTCCAAATTGCTTATAATCCAAAACTATAAGAGGGGTAGTTGGAAATCTTGAATTTCAGAATTCTAACAAAAAAATAAACATCTCCAAAAAAAAATCCTCACAAAAAATTATATTATTATAATACAAACTAAGAAACAAAAAAATATAAATTAGTTTAATAGTAAAAGAAAATGCATATATTTGAAATGAATTGGAAGGCTCAAACGCAGTTATCAACAGTTTAAAAAGTGGTGGGAAAATATCTGATCGTGATTAATTTCGTTATGTATAGCTAAATTATTAAGTATTAATATTTGGCACAAAAATCCATAAAAAATTAGAATGATTTTTTTTATAATTATTTCGATCTGCTAAAGCTAAACCTATCCCATACGCGAACAACATCACACAGACATGTGATATACTAAAACACCCAAGGTCACAGAAGTTGAATTTTCATGCGAGCAAAACGTACAGATCTGCAAATTGCTACACATCCGCGTTGTCTTTTGTATGCCACTCTAAAGATTCAGTACAATGCGAAAAGAAACATGTCTATTATTCAAAGAAAAAAAACCAACTTATTGATCGATTCTGATCTTTAAAATCCACCGTTTTCCTCAAAGGTATGCGCTGAAAAAACTATGCAGAAAAAAAAAAAGAAAAACAATTTAAAATACTTTTCAAGCGATTTTTACAGGTTTGAAAAACACTTAAGGGTAGTGTTCACCCTTGAGTTTCCGCGT